>CABPRJ010000007.1:1798842-1905064 GCA_902439185.1 Cinara cedri | reverse complement strand
ATCGATGAAGAGGTGGACAATTCGGGCGGCTATGTTAAAGTATAGTATCTGGGCTCTTGGCACCTGGACACCTTGCACCAGGAGGTGCATTATTTATTTATTTTAATAAAATATTACGATTTCTCTAGTTTTTTATCGCTCCTTTCTCCCACATTTGTGTTGCATGCACGGGGTCCTAAAATATAAAACGTACCTTTCTAAACTCCTACCGGTCATGATAGGCCGTACCCGTAGTACGAAATATATGTCTGGCTTTTTTTTTTTTATTTGAATTTAGCATTTTGTGAAATGTTTTTCTCAGTCTAGGAAAACCATAAATACGTCATTTTTACTCAAAATATATAGTTAATTTTTTTTTTTTTTTTTTAGGGGGTGCACAAAGCAATGCTTATTTTGGAAAAAACTAAAAAAAAAAAACAACTCTTTCACCACCGTTGTGTTTGTCATTAAAATAACAATATTATCGTATTACGACTCGTGCGGGTTCGTCGTCGAATGGGTAAAATGTTTATCTTACCGTTCATTGTATTTTCTACGTCTTTTTATATTATGTTTGTTTATATACGTATACAGTTTATCGACGGCCGACGTTTCCCGTTGCGGTAAAGAATTGGTAAATATACAAAACCGGAAGAAAGTCGTATATGCGGCACGTTTATATAAATGTACCTACACTTGAAGAAAATAGACGCACGTCCTTATATTTTAAAATATTATTGTTAGAATCGGACGTGTTTCGGCCGGCAGTTCGGCCCAGTGCGTCAAAAAATATTCTCCCCGTATGAGAGCCGGTAACACTTGCAATGGTGTCAAGCTGGAATTAAGTAGATAGGGGACGCCACCCGGAAGCTTCGGACCTTGGGAGAGAGAAGGGTGCCTATTCCACCTGTAGACAATTTGTCTAAAGCAATTTTTTAAAAGACAAATTCCTGATTAGTAACTGATAGAGATGCTTTTAATAATATGTTCTTAATCGGGTACAATTATTTATAGATCTCCAAGGAAGTTTTTCACTATATTATCAACATTGTATTTTTATATTTTCTATTACATTTAATATTTTTCCGTTAATTTTCTATCTATCGATGAAACTATAATATAAATACTAGTAACTTTTTATGTAAAAAAATATTTATATAAATTGTAAAAAAGACTTGGACATTTGAATTGAAATCTATTAACTTGATATTATTTATAGGTCATTATTGGTCATGATTATTTAGTCATTTTTAAAAACATTTTTCATTACTTTTTGTTTAGAGTTTAATCATTTTTACCATTTTTATCGAAATTTGAAATTCAAACGCATAAAAAAAAAAAAAATGCGATAAACACAAATTTCCGATATTTATTGTACTAAAGGCACAATTTACGATGAACCTTTTATCATGTTGTCGCGTATTTTCGAAAAGCTAAAGACATATTATCTATACTAGATCAAATAAAAACTAAAAATATAAAATTGTGAAATGGCTATAAATACTTTATAATATAGACCAGAGTAATTTGAAAATGTTACCGCGTCTAGAAATGGTCGATATAAATGTTCAATACAAATTTTAGGTCTCTATGATATTTTTAAACTAAATTACCTAAAAAAAAGCTCTCTCGGCCCTCACTGAAGCGCTTATACCACTCAAAAACACGTGCACGAGATAGAGAATTGCCTCCATAGGCCTCTTGCAACAATTTATAGCACTCAGTCGGAGTTTTTTTCAATTTAACGAGAAATTTGAGATTGATACGTTGCTCCTGTTTTTCGTCACATGGTTTTCGGCACGAGAAAAAAATACGTTCGTTTCAAACCACTACTGCACAAATACTATAATAGTCACGAAAACGTGTTTTGGTACGTGCATAGATAAGATATCTAGATACCCAACGCATTACTCGCTTTTTTCACTACCCATCTAGGGCACCCTCTAGGCGAGCAGTCTCGTTATTTAATAGCCACACCTCGTAATATCCGAAATTTCTTAACTTTTTACTATTTACCTCACGTAACAATTTAATATACGTGCATCATATACGTGCCTAAATGTTATTCTTGTAAATTAATTTGTTATATTCAAACGGTCACTTAATACAGTTTTCTTTGCTAAAACACCCCGTACTTTGCGGGTTCGCATATTTTTTGCTATTAAGGAAGGTCATATACCTTGGCATGTTTCCTGTCTTGATGGTGCCTCAAACGAACTAATGAAGTGAGTCCTGATCTGTTTCGCTGGGCGGACATCTTCGGACGAGATGATTGGTAATGGGGGCCACACACGTTCAGTTAAAACTGTGCGATTCGATTGAACAGATTTACCTGTGCAGATAAATCGTACGTGTGTAGGTTAATGCGACGTAATTTTTAGAACTATGCAGTTGATCGGTAATAAATTGAAAATACCAATTGATAAAACTATGGCAATTAAACTGTGCACATAAAACAATGCGTGTGTAGACAAACTAACAACTGCACAGTTTTTAGTTTCACTACAACCGCGTGGAAGTCACTCAACTTAAAATTTAGTTCAAACGTTTTAATTATAAAAATTATAAAAACAACAGGCTTGTCAGAGAAGATATCCTATTCTATATTTATAGCAAGAAAATTTGTGTCAAAGTTAGAAAACATTTATTAATTATTTAAATAATTAAATAGTAAAAAAATAAATAAAAAATAGCATTTTTTTATCAACACTCGAGAACAGGGGGCAATACATGAAAAATCTTTATCTTTTTGATTATCTACGCCATTTTTAAACTTAACATAGTTTGTCCATCTAAATTGCAGGTAGTTCTTGACATTCATTTACTACCACTATATTTTCTATTATGGCACTTTGAAAAACAGTCACTTGATACACCGGAAGGTTGAGCCAGAGGAGTTTGTTGATGCAATAACACTAAAACTTGTGTACAGAAGGGTGGAGGTTTCTACTTGTAGAAAACAGGGTTCAAAATCTGTATTTTTGATGTCTGAAGACTTAGATGACTGGTTGAAAATTGTTGGAGTTTAAAAATATGGAACGAAAAAATTGTGTCATTAGTTTTAAAAGAAATTGTAGCAGCAACTATCCAAAAAAAAAAGTTGTAGTAAGTGAAAAACATAATTACAATAATAAAACATATAATAAATAAACATTGATAACAATGCGATAGACATTATTGAATTGTGATTATTCAATAGAAAAAACAGTTTCATATTTTCCAAGTATTTTCCTAGCAGCTCTAATAAAAAACAAAGGTTATAAACAATATGGAAATGAACCATGTTTAAGACATTTAATGGTTTACATAAATATCTTAGAAAAAGACAAAAATTACAATCAAAAATGGAGAATTGTATTTGTATTTTGTCCTGGGAACACAAAATGTGGTCCAATACGATTAAATCTAGGCCCATGAAGAAGAGTTTTGTAACTCACTTTTTTCGGTTTTGAATTAGTACTGCCACATGTTAGCATATATTTTATTCTATTAATTACGAGAACATTATCTCAACTAAACCCAGACATTGTAAAACGGTATTATGTATATTGGCTAAAATTAGGATTTTTGTACATTCGAGTTACTACTAAATTCAAATTAGATAACCAACGAAAACTGTAGCAACTAGAATATTATAATTCTATTTTAGGAGCTTTTGTTTCTTTACCCTGGTTTTATAGATAATTCATCATATTAAAACAGATAAGAAATAACCAATAAAATGTTCATTATTATTCCATTACTGTTCATTAATACTGACCTTTAACTAATAAAGTTTAGAATAAAATTTTAGAAAAATATCTTAACTGTTAACGTTAAAACAACTGTACATAAATCTCTAGTACAATTATGTGTCCTATGGTATTGCTTTTTGGAGAAATACATCTGATACTCATACTAAATAATTACATAAAACGTTAAATTCTCTTGTAAAATATATACTCGTATTCAATAAGCTGAGTCTCTTCTTAACAATTTTTTTGTACAATTGTAAAATTATAAATTATTAAGTCTTTTTATATAATGCATGTCTATACTGTTGTTTTTAAATATATTAAAACAATTAATTCCACTCATAATAATTATAACACACAATTTATTAAAGATATTAATAATTTGAATATTATTTTTTATTTTTTTTCATGTTATGTTTATTTAATATTGTAATTGTATGAACTCTCACTTCTAGCACAACCTTTGGCTTAGGAGGTGATTCAAAAGTAATATGTTTATTATAATACTTTGTAAACACTACTTATTGGAGAACTATTTAATAAATTATTATTATGCCATCAGCCAACAGAGTTTATATAGATGGTCCTCACGTCTTCCTAGTACTGGTGGAGGAATGCAGCACATCTGTCATGCCCCACATCAATAAGCGTAGTGAACGCAGTTGTATATGTATTCAGAGATACACACCACACTAACGAAGTAAATAAAATATATTTTGTATCCCTTAAAAAACAAGTATATTTTACCTCTTATGAAAACAAATTAATTTATACTTACCATCATATAATTTTTGTTTTTTTTCATTACAAATATTATTAGGTAGGTGCGTAGATTTTTCGGACGCACGATTGTTGTTATTTTTTTTAAACAAAATACTGTGTAGCATTATAATATTATTATAATAGCATTATACACGGCCTCCTGCAGGTAATCCGACACCATTTGGTAACCACATACAAACATGGTTGTACCATATAATTTGTATATTTTTTTTTTAATACAAATATTAGGTACATCGTCGTGTAACTGTGTTCCCGTGATCGTACCTACCACATAATTTCAATTTTTTTTTTTTTTTTTAATAACACAAATACTATTAGGTAGTTACGTCGTTTTTCAGCGACACTCCGTGAACTACACTGACAGAGGCAGGAGCCGGGCCCGTACGCAGACAGGTCACGCAAAACTTACGCCGGCAATATATCCGGCGTCGTACTTATCGAAAAACACACGGAAATAGAATAAACGCGACCGATAGCACAAATACAAAAAAAAGGAAAAAATATGTGCGCCCGCTGCAATAAATACTATTTTTCAGCTATTCGATAAGATTTATACTATTATCCGTTACGGACAAGTATCGAATGACGACTTACGTACGAACATGATATCGTATAGGTGCATCACAGGCAACCTCGCGCCGGTTTCGCAGGACCGCTTTAGGGTCACCGACCGGAGAAGTGGCCGGGCTTCGTTCGTTAACGGGCCACGGACAATTACCAAGCAAACATTGCGCCGACAAAATGTATCAACAAAAGATACGGAAATATAAACGTCAACGTCGGTCGCGCCAACGTACAATTGTGACAAAAAAACAAACTACGTGCGCGCCGGCCGGGACGAATGAGGTACACGAGGGAAAACCCACGTGAATAGTATTTACTTAGTTCGGCGTGTCAACCGAGACAAATTTACCGCCGAGACGCCGCCTGTAAACGTTATTATCGACACAAAATTAATTGACGTTGCAGAAAACTGCGAAGAACTACGAAAAAAATACAGGCAAAACGGACGAGCGCAGCGACATGGGCGTACCGTGGTCCCGAGCGAATGAAATGGCGAGTGGTATCGCGGAGAGCGCAGACGCAGTCCCCACCACTGCCGCGGCCGCCGACGACACGAACAGTGTGGCGTGAACCGTGGCGGAGGGGGGCGGGGAAACGGTACTATACCGCGCCGACCGCGGATTAAGATACAACTTATTTAATAATTTCTATATATTTCCATCCGTAAACCTTAATTCGTGGCGCCGACTAGAATTATTTCTTTACCATAGATTACATCTATGTTGTTACCAAAATTATGATAACGTGCGTTCGTGGCGACGGACGCCGCTCTTGTCGCGAGTGAGAGTCGTCATCGCCGTTCCGCGCCCGACTCGTTTACCGATAGTGGTGCTTAACTGTTATCAATTGTTACAAAAAACTGTTACAGTGTTGTTATGAGCATATTGCTATAGTATATAGTTTAGTAGTATAAGCTCTTTGTATTAGAGCATAAGAGTATATTATTGTAGTCTATCGATAACGCCTAGTGTGTAGGCGGCTCCGAGAATATTGTATCCATACGGCACCCGCGAGAGAGCCGCGCAGTCAGTCGAGCTACCACTTTTAAAACTGTACGTCGTCTCAACGACTATTATAATAAATTACTCTTTAATTATATAGTTTGACTCACATTAAATTATATTAGTAACTAAAAATCCTTAGAACTGTTTCGTTGTTCCTTCTCTTAAAATTGGATCCTCACACTACCGAACAAATAAAACAACCCGTACGAGCACAACAACTCATATAGGCACAACAGTGTCATTGCTGTTATTTTTTCAATCCAAAGAACCAATTGTTAATATGTTACTAACTGGTGGTATCGGCTAATACGTTTTTGTCCATTAGTCATAAAAAATAAAATATACTACGAATTTTTATTATTTGAATGATTTAGTTTAATATTTATATAATTATATACACAAATGCGTATAATATATTATTAGGTTGTACTTGTAGTACTTATAATAGTTATTTATTAATAAATAAAAAATATATTGAGTATTGAAAATGTGTATACCTTAATTTCTACTTTTTCTTAATTAAATTGCCTCTTAAATAATATAACAATATTTGTTATAGTTTCAAAGTAGTTTTGTTCAAGTATCTTAATTTTGATTGATATTTTATTTACAGTAGCTATAAATAATGATTTAAATAGGTATTTTTTGATTTTTCTAACCATGGGATTTTATTAAAAGGTTATATATAGATAAAATCTGCAATGGGTTAAATAATATGGTATATCATACAGTAAAATCTTTAGATATTAGACTCTATTTATTAAAGGTATATAATTCTTTCTGATTTTCGCACTATACTGCTAATTGTTATTATCTGTTGATTAAATTGGTTTGTGAAGTCTGTAAGTCTGTAAAAGTGAAAAACTATTTTTTTTTTTAAATACTATGTTTATTTATAATAAAAACTAAAAAATGGAAAAACATACAAGTACTATTTGGGAATATTTTACAATTGTTGACCAAACATATAATATTTCCAAATTTAAAAAGATATTCTTATTTGTTGACTGACTTAAAAAACACTTATGTAGTTGTCATGGAATCGAACTGTGTAAATATTCTTCGAAAGTAAGTGCTTAATACGATAAAATATATTTTTTAATAGATATAATGCTTAAAGCATATTATTTGAATAATAACTTAATAATACTCAATGATAAAAATAATAATATTACCCTAGAATTGTTATGAAAATGAACAAAAACTGATAATCATGCACTAGTCACACTAAGTTCTTCCATAATATTACTATCAAAACCAATAGAATTTACACCACTGTCTAATGTAACTACGCAAAGTTTCATATCGTCTTCATCAAATGCTCTCGCCTCAATACTAGCTTAAAATGTCCGTAAACATAAACAATTAACAGTTTCAAGTTATTTACCTAAAAAAATATCATTAGATGGTAAAAAATAATTAAATCGATTACTTTTAAAACTTTTTATAAAAGTATTTCTAACCGTTAAAAATTGTTGAAGACTCAGGTTTTAAAGAATTTGTAAAATAATTGAGATCAGTTTTTGAACTGCCAAACCGTAACACATCATCAAAAATTGCATCGCACTATGAGGCCTACCGAAGATCTTTGTATTTTTTTTGATCCAAAAGTTAAATTAAAATGTCATATTAACGACATTGTAAACAAATCAAACAAAATCCTTGGTTTTATTCGTTGAAAATGTGCTGATTTTAATGATTTATTAGCTTTAAAGTCCATTTACTGCTGTTTGTTATGTTCTATTTTCGAACACGGCTCAAAAATATGGTCTCCTTACAAATCGGGTTATAAATTTAAAATTGAAAAATTCAGCAAAAGTTCTTCAGTTCCTCTCATTTAAATGTTCAATAACCAGAGAACCGCATTCTTCAAACACCCCAATATTGTCGTTTCTTTCTCTCATAGCACTTGAACAACGCCGTTTGCGATTAGATTTATACTTTGCGTATAAGCTGTTCACAGGAAAAATTGATTGTCCTGAGCTCCTAAATCGTTTCTCCTGCCATTACCCCTACTCGTAATACCCGGTCTATAAATACATTTTATCTTAACACTGAAGTAATCTTAGTAAAAGCAATACCCTTTCAATAGAATTATAGAATGCTGTCTGCTATTGTCACACCTTGAGTGCACTTGATTAGATCATCATTGACCCTGTCTGCTCAGCACTGCCTAGGGTAACCCCTGGATCTTTTCCTATTCATCTTTCTTTCCAGGACCTCCCTTAAAATACCATTTGACCTCTATACATGGCCTGCCAACTCAATTTGCTTACTTATAAGATACGCATTGATACTTGGGTTTTGGTAGATTGGCTGCAATTTCCTATTGTTTCTTCTTCTATAAACTTCATTTTCCAAGATAAGTCCGTAAATCCTTCTTTCAAAACAAGCCATTTTTCACACGCGTATGTTAAAACTAGTCGTATGAAATTTGATTTTAGGCATTCCTTTGATTGTCTAGAGAAAAGTTTTGATCTGAACAGTTTTCCTAAATCATCATTCGCTGCTTTAATAAAATCATTAGTTCTTGTCGCTATTTCTTGTCACGTATTGCCTATTATAACTGAATCATCAGCATAAATAAGATGAGTACTATTGGACAAAATTTCCATGCCTTGTTGCATCGGCATTGACCTGATTACCTTCGTAAGTGCTAAATTAAAAAGTATTGGTAACAACGCATCACTCTGTTTAAGGCCGGTTTTAACCTCGAAATTCTGTGAAGTTCCGTTGCCAAACTTAAATTTGCTCACTGTTTGCACATTATACTCTTTTATGAGATGAATAAGTTTTTTGGAGATTCCAAATTCCTCAAGGGTCGACCACAATTTGTCCCGAGCTATGTTATCGTTTGCCAGTCCGGAGTCAACAAAGTACATGTGGACATGATTTACATAATAGTTCAAAAAATATATTTCTTTATCCTGCTCATATTTTAATGTCTACTGCTAATAAATCATTTATTTTTTCATTCATCGCTTTTTGACATAACTAAACTATTCTAAAACGATGCATTAATTTGTATTATTGTTATTACAGGGGCGTCTCCAGACCTTGACTATGGGGGGAGGGGGAAGAGGTAGCTGTTGGCTGTGAAATAATTAAATTTAATATTAATGGTTGGTAAGAAAATACGGACATACTTCGCACGATTGGTGGACTATTGTTATAAATGAGATGTTAAGAAGGTAGGATATTGAGGGAAATTTAATGTATATCTATAACTAAATAAATTAGATATGAGAGGAACACGGTTAATAATATTGTTCAAGGGCGTCTTAGAGTTAATTCCATGGTGGAGGGGGGGGGAGTGACAATTTTTTACACTTGAATACCTCCGTTTTGGTCAACAAAAACTTAAAACCTTTATGTCTGATATCATTTCAACTTATATTAGCTTAGAAGACTGTAGATGGAGTTTTCTCTATATAAATTAAATAAATAAATATAAATAGGTATATATTATACGAAGGCAGTAAAACAGTACAGTGACGGTGATGATCACGTAAATCAATATTATAACATATTATAATATTATATAACATTGAGATTACTTAATATAATTTGTGCTAATAAAACATACTACACTGTCTTGTATTGTATTAATTGTATAGGCAATGAACGGTATTATATGAGTGGTGGAGTGGATTGTGTACCTAAAACACGAAAACTATGGAAAGGTGGGTATATACAATCGAAATGCACAAATCGGGAAGAGGGTGTAGTCTTCCACGAGTCTGTGAATGAACTATTGTTTGTATTCACCTCCTCGAATAAATACACCTGTACACTATTGAAGGGTATGAACAGAAATAAAGTTTTTGATAGGTAGCAGTAATTGTTTTTTAAATGAAAATTTTAGTTTATTTATTTGATTTAGGTAACTGATTTAGGTTTTTTAAAATCAAAATCGTAATTAAAAATTAATATTGAGCTATTCGATCATGTTTTTATAGTCTATATTATATACAACGTATACTATACATAATAAATAATATAAATATCATTATAAAAACACATACGTTTTGTATCTATAGCTACAGAAAATATTCATAACATCATTAGCTCAGTATAAATAAATACCACAGATCATTAATTTTTAAAATTTAAATTATATATTGAACTTTTAAACCGATATATTTATTTAGGTATTTCTTATAAAACACTAATACAAATAAAAAATACCTATACTCAAAATATTATTATGAACTCCTTTATAAGTGCGAAAAAATTCAAAACCAATTTACTGACATCCAAAGGAAATAATGGTCTATACTGCAGTCAAAATCAAGTAATAATATAATAACTTATTAAACGCAATACTTTATTAAAAGCAATACAGAAATAATGTATTACCTAAATTTTTAAATACTATTGTCTTAAATAAAGTGAATTTTAAATTTAATTTTCTATTGGTATAATACTAGACAATCGTTTAACCGGGTTGTTTCATCTTAAGAACAAGCGCAAAAAAATAAACTCCAGACTCTACTTGCTAAGGCATTTTTTACTCTCCAACCCAACATTACTTCTTAAGTTAATTATATAAAAAAAAAATTACTCAAATCGTTAAAACCATTATGGATTTATAGTCTTGGACTATGAGGACATACTCGTGTATACACGTATAAACAAAAAATTAATATTATAAAATGAAAAAATGGTAAAACTTCCGGGCTATTTATCTAGATCTAGGTTCTTATATAATAATTATATTATACATAGATGATAATATTGTGACATGAGATTTGCAATCGTTTGTAAATTATCTATGTGTTTTCAAAAATGTAATAATATAATGTTATTTACCTACGTAGGTTATGCGCATATTATAATTAAATATTCACTTTTATAGTTATTTTTTTATTCTACTATTATATTGTATTGTACGTGTTAGATTTGTTTTGTTATTATTATCAATTATAATAAACAAATATAAGATAAAACCTTCGTTCAAATTTTATTCGAATAGTTAATAATCAGATGGTAAAATGCGTTGATACATAGTGTTCTGATTATAATTCCTGATACGTATTATCACTTAAATACAATTTGGAAGGAAAATATTTCATTTTAAGGTTATTATAGTTATAATTATAATATAATATGTATAGTTTATTTTATAAACTATACAGGCGTATTTGAAAACACGCGGTAAATTATATTGTTTGATAACCACTACAACAAATAGTCCGCTTGGATCGTGGCGGTCAGCCGCCACTTTTCGTTAACCGGACTATAGTTACTCCTATAAACGATATCTCGAGTGTCATCTCTTATTCGAAAATTGTATTATTTGCAGATGATGCTAAAGTTTACATATAAATTATATAAATGATGCATTTAAACTTCAAATCGATTTAAATAATATTTTTAAATGGTGTAGTAAAAATGATACATAGATACTTTTAAATCTAATTAAATGTTCCACTATTACCTTCTCATTAAAAAAAATTCATATACAATTAAATTATTATTATAGAAAATTTTAACCTATTAAGAGTAGGCAACTACAATACGTGATTTAGGAGTAAAATTTGATATCATACTTTCATTTAAAGATCATATAAATTATGTTAGAAATAAAGCTTCCGTAAAGTTAGGTTTTTAAAATGTACTTGCCGACAATTTTAAAAGAAATCTGTATTAATAACTTAGTATAATACAGTAATTTGTTCCCATTTGAATTATGCACTACTTATTTGACATCTCTGTTCCCTGGATCAAAATTCAAATAACTTCATCAGATTTTAATGTTTTCAATCTCACATTTATAGAGCTCCTCATTCTTTTTCGATTTTCTCAAGAGTTTTTCATCAAATGCGAAAGACCGAAAAAAGCGGAGGAAAACAGGACAATTTACTAAATAAATTTGTATAATATTACGATTTTTTTTTCTACCAGAAATTTTACTCTAACTTATAATCATATCAATTTTTCTAAAAGGAAATTTCACTGGGAAGATAATTTAGAGTAGTCGTTTTTCGATTTTCTTCATAGTTTTTATAGAAAAACTAAGAAAAACATAAGAAAACCGGGAAAAACATAGGAAAACCAGGAAAATCGATACAACATTAAACAAATATAAGTAAAGAAAATATATGGAGCCTATATAATTGTTTACCTAGAAAAATGACTGCACCCGCTCCCATTATCCTAGGACGTCTTTTTATTAAATTAATCTCCAATATAAATATATTTTTTTGAACAGCTGTAAAAATGCAATAAAATTTCAAAATTTATATGAGTAATAAATAAATAAATTTAAAAATAACAATACAATTCCAAGAGTTGGATAGGCAACATAAATAGAAACTTCAACGTTAATAATAAAATAAAATTTTGAAAATTGGTTACAAAATAAATGTTCAGGTGTTGGACCTGAACATTTATTTTGTATGTTTATTATGCAAATTAGGATCCATATGAGCGAATCTTGAATAGTTCAATCTTTTTCTATTTTGATGGAAAATAATGATTATTATTAATATTTTTTTTTAAAANAAGTCTCAGGGATATTATGACTTAAGTCTTCTGTAGGGATTTCCAGAAATATATACACATACGTTTTTTGTGTCCATAGTAACAGAAAATATTCATAACAACATTAACTTAAATTCTGTATAAATAAATACCATAGTTTATTTATTTTTAAAATTTATATGGAATATTAAATTTATAAACCGATATATTAATTTAAGTATCTTTTAAAAAACACTAATACAAATAAAGAATACTTATACTCAAAATATTATTATGAACTCCTATATAAGTGCAAAAAAATTCAAAACCAATTTACTGATATCCAAGAGAAATAATGGTCTATACTGCAGTCAAAATCAAGTAATAATATAATAATTTTTCAACCGCAATAATTATAGAAATAATTTATTACAAAATTAATTGTATAAAAAAAATTACTCAAATCGTTAAAACCATTATGGATTTATAGTCTTGGACTATGAGGACATACTCGTGTATACACGTATACACAAAAAAATAATATAAAATAAGAAAAATAGTAAAACTTCTAGGCTATTTATCTGAATCTAGGTTCTTACATAATAATTATATTATACATAGATGATAATATTGTGACGTAAGATTTACAATCGTAGGTAAATTATCTATGTGTTTGCAAAAATGTGATAATATAATATTATTAAGTATATTACCTACGTAGGTTATGCGTAGTTATTCTAATGTTATTTTTATACCAATTTAATAGTGTTTTGAATTTCAATAATATTATAAATACTTATATTGAGAATGATATATTTACTGTAGAAATACATGACTGCAAGTGGGCTGATTCCGAAAATTATACCGATGTACGACGGGCAAGAATTAAAAATCAATCAAAAGTTAGTAATGGATGGTCTATCGACAATATCGATACGAAATATGCACAGAACCAATAACGAAAGCGCCATTACGGTAAAATACATAATTTATTTTTGAAACTATAACTATGTTAGATAAAACAATTCGTGGTTATTTTTTTTTCGATTTCAAGTAAAATTTATCGGAGGTTTGATAAAAAGAGCCACCGGTCGACCATCTCAATGGCTAAATAACTCGTTTCAAAAACGAAAACTAATATTATACTTGATTTTAATTGTTTCTTACTTTAAAAATGTGGCCGTAAATATTTATTTACAATTTTGATAATATTAAATAATATATTCAGTTAGGTGTTCAAAGATGCTATTGACATTATTGATTACAAATTACAACTATAATAATGCGTGTTAAAATATAGTATTAGATTTAGAGTAATAGGTTTGTAGGAAATATACAACTATAGATTCTAACCCATAAGCATAAGAAATATCAAATTCCTAATTCCTTATTAGATTTTTCAATTTTTTCCAATTTACGTAAGGGATGTGAACACAATTATCAAAACAACTTCACTTGATACTTCACTTATAGACTAAAAATTA
This sequence comes from Cinara cedri, assembly GCA_902439185.1. Taxonomy (NCBI): domain Eukaryota; kingdom Metazoa; phylum Arthropoda; class Insecta; order Hemiptera; family Aphididae; genus Cinara; species Cinara cedri. The sequence continues at coordinate 1,891,051 of CABPRJ010000007.1, read as the reverse complement.
AAAAGAACATTAATGTTAATATTAAATCTTTTTGGAATATAAATTCAATATCTTAAATCTTAGAAATCCAATATTCCTACGTCAAAGTTTCTGGACAAGACTTCCGCTCACATTTTAAATGATATCTCTGAATTATTAGCTAGCCATTTCTCCTCTGTTAGTCTAAAATTAATATATCTGATGATGTTTTAGAATTTATTAATTCCAATTTATTCATGATTTAAATATTAACTCAATGTCTTTATCTATCAATCTGTGTGAAAAATGTATAAATAGACGAAGTATTATTTGAAATCACTTTGGTGTTGAATTTTTGATTTCTGTAAACCTGTTATAAACGAGATATTTCACATAAGTTTGGATAGTGGGAAAGTAGGTTAGCCTAACAGAAAAAATCGCCCGTGTTTCTTATGTTTCGTGTTTATGTTTCCTAAATGGTAAACGAAATTTTAATATATTCTTTTACAGATCTGTTCCCTGGAAATTCTCAAAGTGAACGGAACTAAAGGAACTCATTCCTTTGAGTCCGTTCGTTTTAAACACTATCGTTCCATACAAATTTTGGGGCTCTTGATTAACTTAATTGGTGGCATTTAAAACTATTCGTTGGGTCATACCTTTGGCGATAATGCGCATCTGTAGGGTGGATATAAACACTATTTCTACCGTTACTATGCTGCCCATCATTTCTAATCATTTTTAATTTGTGTGTGTGTTAAATGTATGTTTAAATAGCGCTTGTAAGACAATAATATGTGGATAGAGGAAGAATATTTGATGTTTGGCAAATGCTTATCGAACAAAAATCCACTAGATGGCGCATAGTTACCGTTTATTTATTTATATGAATTACTTATTGTTATTATTATTTTTAAATTGTATAACTATTTCGTTGCGTTGAATTTAATATTCAAACAATTAAGTATGTAGTAAACAACTAATAAATGTACCTACTGATATATTTTTCGACTATTCTAGGATAGGATTGATAGGAACATAGTATGTATTATAAACAAAAATAAATATGCTGATAGAAAGTTACTATGAATAACTTATTTGTTTTTAATTTCATAATATACAGAGTGATTATTTTTTATCAAGAACCAGCAATTATCTCAGAGAATTTTATTGTATTTGCTTTCTGTTTTTTCTAATCAATATGAAATCGTTTAAGCTTTATTATAAAACGATTCTTAATTTTTTACTTCTACTCCATATACCTTAAATAAGTGCATACTAAATCTGTGTTTAAAAGGGGAGGGGTTCTATTTTAAAATCAAAAGTATGTAATTTTGTTGAGGTCTATTGTATTTCCTAATATTTTAAATATTCCATAACTTACGTAAAAATGTATTATCAATTATTATATAAGTAAAAATACGAGAAAAAAGTTTGAATATCAAAAAATGATTTATATTTATTTAATTCATAATAGTTAAACAGTGAATTGTAAATTTTAATTAATAATTTTTACATCAGCAGAGTATCAATAATATATTATTACATTTTTATCATTTTCTAATATGTTTTTTTCATAATAAAATAATGAAATAATTACCTACTTACCAATTTTAATTTTTTTTTTTTTTAATAACGAAAAACTAGTTTATGCAGACATTTCAGGGGTTCCAAATCAATACATTCGCAACCCCTTACCACTTCCCCCAATACACCACTGTGTATGTACATGTATTTTGTCACTGTGAGTGGGATAAAAATATACCTACTTAGGCACACTATGTTGAAAAGTAGTAAATCCGTGTAAACTTCTTGTTGCAATATTCTATTATTAAAATGTATATTTTATGCATATCTGACTAACGATTTTTGAATACAGAAAAGAAATTCGTTCTTTAACCTTCATCGTCCTGAGTTAAAAGGGTTGAACATTTTAGCTCATGTCACAAAAAGCCAAAAAGAAAATAGGCTACAAAAGCGCATTTTAAAAGAAGTAAAGACACTCGACAATATGAACACAAGGTAACGAATATTTTGAATGTTTGGAATATATCATGGTATATTTTTTTAAGAAGGCATGCTTTATGACAGTAAAAATTGTTTTACATAACTAACATAATTAAGGAATCAAGATGTTCATTATAAAAAAGTGCAACTACAAATAAAAAAATAGTCATTGTAGTAAAATCTGATAATTATATGTTTTTACATATCATAAATAACTATATCAAATATTTAAAATCAGTGTTGCATAGTGCAGGTTCTCTTTTTTATGTTGAAAATTTGGTTCTTTGTTAAATCTATAGCCCGAGAATGTTTTGTCTGCGTGAAACACAATTTTTTTGCGTACATTTTTGATAATTTAATGGTTACACAATAGATTTTTGTGATAATGACATTGAGCTGTTAGAGGATATATTTGAATTTATAAAACTATATATTTTCAAAAATATCAAGAAAATCTTATTGTACGCTGCCGCTTAAATTGGGAAGTAGCAAGTTCTTCTAAATTTAAAATCAATATAGTTGTACAATCATATGATAATGTTGTTTTTTTGTTTCATGGGAGATCGCTTCATAAACACGATCTACCTCAAAGTTTAACACCGAAGATTCAATCGAAATCTATTTATAAAAAAGGTAATTTGTTATAATTAAAAATCATATCGAATAAAATATACTAGTTTTTCTTTGTATTTTGTTGATCAAATATTGATATGTACCGAACCGAATGTTTTATTTAAATTGGTACGTTCGTTATCATGAAAGTCTAAACTTTTTTCAAAATTTTTTTTTTAGAACTATTAAGAAAGCAGCTTTACAATTTTTCATTTATGTTAGTTTATGTCTCCTTTATTATTCGGGGTGTAAAAGCTACTTAATTTTGATTTTTAAATTACAATCTAAACAATTTTTAAACCCAAAGTTATATATTGAATATATAATTTCCAAAAATAGATGGAATATTTCTTGAAATATATATTGGCATTGAAATTTTTGATTCTTGTCAATCCGTTTTGCATATTTAACTTTTAAGTTAGGTTCAGGGAAGAGTAGTAGGGCATTATTTGTGTGGTGGCATGGTGTGCTGCGCGGTGTTTCAATAATGCATCGCTATACTTACTCATCAAAAATAAATTATAGTTTTTACCCCCGAAAATAAGGGTGACAAAAAATAGCATGCATGTCAAATTGTCGAGTTGCTGATTTCAAAAATGTTCTAAAAATTCTAAAAAAATTAATACTTTCTGAGATAATGAGTGTCCTACGATAGATAACAAGGTAGAGTTGTTATTTTTGCGTCTTTATTTTTTCTTATGGATTATAATTAGGTACTAAATATTAGTTTGTGGTCACATGACGATAGTTAAACGTGATAGTTGCTATAGCGTAAATAACATTGCCATAGCAAAAATTTACCAACACTATCATTATGTATTCATATCGGATTTCTAGATTTGATAGCATGCGTGATAATGATGCAGTACAACATTACATATAAATATTATTATTAAAAAGATAAAACAAACTTCATATGTCTCTAAGGACACTTCAAACTGAATCACAACAGCAAAAAAAAAAAAAAAAAACTGAAAATAATAAAAGCATTGTTTTCCCGTTTTTCATACGTTATTTTTTCCCACGTATTATAAAAACTGCTAGGCAAATCAGTAAATGATGCTCCCTAAAGTACCAACTAGACAAAATTTACTTTTCGCAAAGATTTCTAATAGGAATATTGTACACAGCATAAATAAAAGCCGCTCACAATTTTAAAAATATGGTAAAAGTATTTAATTCTTCGCTTCACTAAGAATTTAAAATTTAATATGAAACAGCTGGGTATCATTATTTGTGTTAATTTTGTATAATGTAATTTTAATATTTCATAACTAAAAGAGTTTAGCTTTATTTTCCTTTAACATGAAACATATTAAGGATATTGTCCGGACCATGGTAATACTTAATTGTGATAATAACCATCATTCTCCGGATAAAACTAAAACTATCATGCAGGTATCATGCGGTACCTAGTCATAGGTATAAAAAGTAATTTCTTTATCATCGATGCCGTTAGTATGGTAGTAATTTTCATATTGTTTACGCGGTGACGGTATAGAACAACTTGCATGTGAATGACTATCATATTATTAGCGACTATCACGCGTATATTTATCATCATCTGATCACGGTGGTGTAATAATCATTTGAATGAATACCTGTTTATATTTAATAGTCAAATCAGATTCGGCACAATCGATGGGAAATAGTTTTTCTAAAAGATCCAGTTTGGTAGCCAAGACAAAAATGCCGATAAGAAATGATTGCCTGCAAAAAATGCGGCTGGACAGTAATAATTATGGTAAGCTATAATAGATTAATTAATAGGCCGTATAAAGTATAGTAAGTTGTTTCTTGCCGTGTGTTTTTATTTCACAGATATGGAACTTGAAGTGTCGTCATCAGCGTCAAAAGAAGATAAATCTAGCTGTGTGTATGACGTGGAAATAAAATCTACACTTATCAATTGATAATTGCCAGGAAATACACCTAGGCACATAAAGCACTATACAAACATTACACACCTTTACGAAACGAATCGAATGATTCTGGAGGACACAAATTTCCTTTTAAATTCCTAAATTGACCTTACATTGTTAATTAAAAGTTTAGTTAAACGATATACAATTGTCAACAGTAGTAGAAAAATGGGGATCTTGGTGCAGACAGATACTTTCCCATTTAAAAACTAATTNTTATCTCTATTCACATACTTTAATTTGATAATATTTAATTCTTTGGGATCTAAATTTTCATATTTTCACTATATGGGAAGTGCATGACATTAATTTCAGATCTCCGTTCACATGGATTTCACATTGTTCTTTGTTCACATACTTATATTTTAAAAATATTAAAAAAAATAAATTTAAAAACATATTTAAAAAAAATTAAATTTATTAATATTTAAAAAATGAATTTTTTATCTCTATTCACATACTTTAATTTGATAATATTTAACTCTTTGGGATCTAAATTTTTATATTTTCAAGATATGGGATGTGCATTTTAATTAGTCTATTTAAGTTACATAAATTTAATATTATTTCGATATAATGATAGATATTTTAAAATAACATATAATTAGGAAGGGAAAATTTTCGAAATGCTCTAACTGATTCAATAAAAATTAGCAAAATATGAAACAAAGAACAATGATATTTTTGTTCTACAAACTAAAAATCGATTTTTGGGTAGTTTAATTTTGGGTACATTTGAGTTTGAATATCTCGGCGAAAAATGTTTGTTTCTGAATTCTGTTTTCACCTACTACTGAACCTTAGACGATCTTTTAGAATACGTGTTTAAATTTTGTGTAAAGGGATTATTAAGGGATTTTAGATTTTACTAGATCGACTAACTTCAAATTTTATATATACCTTCAAAATACAATTTTTGATAATATACAGAATTTCGGTTAAATTCCAAAAGATAGAAATAAATTTACTAACAATGCAAATTGTAATGTTATCTTTTAAATAGGTATATAATATTTTAATAACACAAAAAAATATTATCATATGTAACGGTTTGGCCTACTTAATCATTATCGATTTGTATGCAACCTTTATATATTGCACGCGCGATGCGTAATAATGTATTATATTATTTATTTTTTCAAAGGGAGCTGTTCCTAGCACAATGTTTGTGTTAAAATAGTCTTTTTAAACCTTTAAAAATAAAAAACATATAAAACTCTTGTTTAGATATAAGAATTCTATGTTCATGACACGTGGTCATGGACATTTCATTATTTGAATATTTAAAAATCCAGATCCAAAAATGTAAAATATTATCAAATTAAAGTATGTGAATGGAGATTAGAAATTTATTTTTTAAATATTAAGTTTAATTTTTCTTAAATATGTTTTTAAATTAATTTTTTTTAATGTTGTTTTAATATAAGTATGTAAACAATGAACGTGAAAACAATGTTAACGAATTCTGAAATTAGTTTTCAAAAGTGAAAATATTTGGCCGCGCCAAGATCCCCATTTGTCTACAACTGTCAAAACCCTTTATTTAAAATAAAATATTAAAAGTCTAATAAAAATTATATATAGTTAAAGTTCTATAATTATTAAACAACAATAGTGTATAATGGTACTTATTTTAAGATTTTTTGCTATTTTCAAACAAAATACTCAAATTATACTCTATTTTTAAATAAAAACAATAGTACTAGAGATACTTATTGTAGGTATTCACTAATTGTACACAAAAAACAACACATTGTATTCTATTGGCTATATTATGCATTAAAATACATTAATTATTAATTAATTTATTCAATAAGTAATTTTTTCTTTAAGTTACTGCTTTGCGAGATATATTCAATGATATCTACATTTTTAAAAGAATATAATATGTAATAACATTTTATTCTTGTTTAAATTAATTATATTATTAAATAAATATTTCAATTATAATCTTTCCTTTTTTGATTGAAATTAAACATTGTTTTCCAAATACATAATTTGATTTATGTAACAGAGACTTCAGAGATGGAAATTTTATTTTACCTATTATTGCATTTAATTTTTTTTTTCATGTTTAGATTATTCTTTGATTATTTTGTATTCTAAATGGAGCGAAGTAGCTTATGGTATTACAAAGATGTTTATTATATTTTATTTTTATTTCTGTGGACAACTTTTCTACCAAAAGATATGCTCCGATTTTTATTCGTAGTGTCTTTTATGATAGTTAATCAGTGTAGGGAGGTACTTGAAAGAGGTTTTCTTTTTTTAATTTTTTCAACAGTTTTCTCATCAAATGTGAAAGACCGAAAAAAATGGAAAATGTAAGAAATTATTAGTTAAAAATATTACGGTTTTTTCTATTCCTGTGGACAACTTTTCTACCAGCAATTTTGCTCCAACTTACAATGATAACAATTCTTCTAAAAGGAAATTTCACCGGGGAGAAACTTTATTGAGGTCGTTTTTCGATTTTCTCCAGTTTTCTCAGAAAATGTGGAAAATTGGAAAAAATATAGGATAACCAGGGAAATTTGTTCAACATCAAACAAATATTACTAAAGAGAATATATAGAGTATATTTAATTATTTTATCATAATGTGCCATTTATATTGTTAACAAAACATCACTATCAACTGAACTCCGCTCTGAATCGTTTTTCGTTAGCAATGGTTTATTGTTGCTTAACGGTATACATTCAATTATCTACAACAGTAGTTGCACCCATCCCCATTATCTTAGGACAGGTTTTTTTTTTTATTCTGTATTTGTACAATGTACGAGTATAATATTATATTGTAGTATTTGCACATAATACGTCCATCTATTAAATATATACTTGGTATATATCTTAATCTATGATACGACCTAATAATTTAAATTTAGATAATTAAAAATATTACCCATGTTTTTCGTGTTTTTCAATGAATCAGTCAAATACAGCTCTTCAGTTGATACTATTGTCGCTAGTCACAAATTAAATTTTTCATTTTTCATATAAAAATATTATAAATTACCCATTAACACAATAAGTTGTAAAATGTATATGTCATCCTTTTAAAAGCATTTTCGTAGTAAAATGCATTTTTGGCTTTTTTTTACAGCATTTTTCGATGAATTTTAGTGCATTTAAATCCAGACTCTAATGATTATTAATTATTTATACTTACGCGTAAACTATGTTAAACATTTTAAGTGACATCTATTTATCAACCCTTTTAAAGGGAGAATCAAAAACTAGTATTTAATTTGAATTTATCAACCTGAAAAACATGACTCAATGTATTATACATAAAATCAACTAAAATTAAAATTAATGACTACTTCATCCCTCGTTTCAAGGGGGAAGTTAAAAAACTATTGAATTTAACGACCACAAAAATATATTATATACATTTTCTTTTAATTTGAATTTTGACTGTGTTTATTTTTGAAACACTATTCGAATTGAATACGTCGTTCGCGGTTGTTTGGTCACTGTACTATTTTTAGTATTCTAATAGCTATGATATTTAAAAATTGAAAAATCATCATCACATTAATCCATAGAATAATTAAACTATTTAACTAGAAACCTCGAAGTCAAATAAACATGTTATTTGGGTAGGTAAAATAATATTATAACTGGTACGTACAGTTTTTTTGCCATACAATATACTTATTAATTAGTCATCGATATTAATTGTTTTAAAGACCCACTCCAACTCTACAATGATAAACAATTATTTTTCTTTTCATAATTTATTTGGAATTTTTTAAAAAAAAAGAATTCCATATATGGTGTGTTTAATGTTTAAGCGAGCTGACAATTTTCGTTCATTATATTAATTCCAACACTCATGCAATTATTATCCCGTTGAATTATTTACGGTATTCGCCTAACTGGTTATTATATTTTACTTATAGTTTATTGGTATACTTTTGCTATACATAAAAGAAACTTTTACTCGACTATAACTATTAATTAAATATTTATGGGCGTAATAATTTATCAGAATCATAATGTTTAATTTCTTTTTTTTACATTTTACCATCACGCAGCCGATCGAATCCAATAATAAATATAATATTAAACGTTCGTATTTTATATAATACATTTTTTTCAATCTTCAATTTAAAACTAGGTTTCCTATATTTTAGAATTCACGTGGATTTTGATGAATCCCCCCCCCTCCCACAAGAAAAATATATTATCTTTTATGTACATAACGTATGTTATATAACAGACAATAAATATAAACAAGGTAATGTATACAAGGTGACTTTTTTTTATTATGAACCAGCAATTTTCTCTTTTAGTTAATTTGATTTCTGTTTTTGGTGTTGAGTGGAGCGAAGAAGCTTATGGTTTTAAAAAGATGTTTATTTTTTTTTATCTGTGCGGAACTTTTCTACCAGAAATCTTGCTCCGAGTTTTAAGTGTAGCAACTTTTCTGAATGGAAATCTGACTAGAAAGGTACTTTATAAAAGTAATTCTTTAATTTTCCCAGAAGTTTTCTCATAAAATGTGAAAAACCGAAAAACATTGGAATGGAGGAAAAACGGGAAAATGTACGAAATACAGGTATTAGTTAAAATTAAGTTGGCTTTTTTTCTGTGAACAAATTTTACACGAGCGATTTGGCTTCGATTTATAATAATAGCACTTTTTCAATTTTCCCAAGAGTTTTCGTTAAAACGTAGGAAACGCGGAAAAATCGGTACATTAAACAAATATTATTAAAAAATATAATGCAATAAAAATAGAATGAAAATCTAATATAATGCATACGTAATTACCATTATTTTACCATAATATGACATTATTATATTGTTAACAAAGCATCACTAACAACTGAACTCCGCTCTGAATCGTTTTTCGTTAGCAATGGTTTATTGTTGCTTAAAGGTATACATTCAATTATCTATACCAGTGGTTGCACCCATCCCCATTTTCCTAGGACGGTTTTTTTTTTTTAATCATTGCGAAATCGTTTAAGCTTATTTTAAAACTATTTTTAATTTTCATCCTTTTTCCATAAAAAATTTAAAAATTGTATATTTTTTTTTCCAAATATGACCCCCTCCCTTTTTGAACCTTTTCGAATACAGAATATTTTTCTAGATATTTTGGAATGCACACAACTAATATCAGATTTAACGTTTATGAGTTATAAACGTTTAAATTTTTAACTAGAGGAGTAGGGAAGAGTTATCAATTTATCATTTAAATATAGATACGTAACTTCCCTTCCTTATGTTACCTATCTCTACTCCTCCGGTTTAAAATTTAAACGGTTATAACGGTCTTTATTAGAGTGTATTCTCAAAATAGGGGTTCCTTATTTAAATAAACAAAAGTATATACTTATTTAAGGTATAGATGTAAGGGTAAAAATTAAAAATGATTTTAAAATAAAGCTTAAACGATTCCACAATAATTAAAAAAAAAAAAGAAAGAAATCATATTTACTGAAAATCCTTCGAAAAAATTGCTGGTATATGATAAAAAACAATATTTTTTTTATAATATGAGGGTATACTGAGTGATCAATTTACCGTAAGACTCGTAGGACATAAACCTAAAAGTTGAATATATTGTCAACGGATTGACGGAAATTAAAATTGAAACAACAAAATTTGTTTGAATAACTATTTTATCTATGTATGGAAATTTTTAATATAGGTTGCCATTTAAAAATCAAAATTAGGTACTCGTTTCACCCCTAAAAATAAGAATGACAAAAGGAACATAAATGTAAAAATGCAGAGCTGCATGTTTTTAAAGTTTTCTTTAAAACAAATATCGAAAAAGTTAATACTTTTCGAGATAATGAGTGTCTTATGATAGATTAATTACCTTGTATGTATCATTTCTCTGCTATTATTGTACATTTCTATAGTGGGTGGTTGGTTTTGTACCAAACGATCTCATTCACGGGCATTAAGACTATAGTATTATATAGGTGGGTTGAAATTGAGTTGAATTCCATTATGAATTTTCCCATAAAGAAATTCATGCATGGTGGAAGGTGTTCTATACCTTTATACAAAGTCAAATAGGGAATATATTGGACCACAGAGTATTAAAATTTTCACCAGCTTGAAGTAATACAAAACAAATAAAATTGACATAAATTTACTTCAAAACAAGTATAATTTTGCGCAGTTCACCTAGATTTTCCGGATAGCTTATCGATTTAATCCGCAACTGACTTTGTACACACTTAAAGACTCCCTGAATAAAGCCAGGGGTGATATTTTGATGTATGGCGTTGGTGTCAAAGAAGTATCTTATGGATGTTTCAACTTAAAATCTTAGCGCCTACTACTTTTGTGCTCCAATTTCATAAATTTTTTTTCTTTGAAATAGTATAGTACCTACTACCTATAGGTTTTACTACCTTAGGTAGTATTTTATTTATACTTTATAGTATTTGGTTACTTATTACTTGACAAAGCATATTTATTTATAATATATTGTATAGGAGGTACCTATAGTAAAAAACAGGCTGAGGATTCAACTGTATAGTAAAGAAGCTATGCTTGCTTATGGTTGATTATTTGTTCGTTTTGGAAAATGTTGCGTTTTACTAGGAACAGGACTTTCTTTAGTTAATATTCACTGTGTGTACATTCTCTCATAAAAAAGCTCCATGAGCAGATGGAACAAAAATCTTCATCGAACGGTTTGTTATATTGTTATAACTAAAGAGGAGTGCTCCCAGTGAGAGTATTCCTTATATAAAACATAATAATTTATTACGAAATGAATTAATTCAATCTTTTATTTTCTAGTAGGCGCAAAGCAGCAAAGACATATTCGACTGAGTGTTCCGCGGATATTACTCCGTGTCCATTTGGACACTGAAAACCATAAACACATTTCCTATACAGGTATATGCCAATACGATTTTCGGGTTAGGAAATTTCACGCGAATCGTCGTTATAATAATATCATGTTTTAAACTCAAAAGTGTTTAATAGTTAATAATATTGTGTTATGGAATTCGACTATAGAAAAATGTTTTCGATTTCCGAGCCAGCCGAGTAGTGTGCACGCATTACGAACACACCGTACACAATATTAAAATGCAGCACGCCGGTTGTTGCAATCGATTTTCGAGATTTACCCGCGGCTCTGGTAGCGTGTGCGGTACGATCGAATCGTAGTAAATTTACGTTTACACACTTTGTGACGTCACCGTCTTCGTCGTTGCGTTGGCCGTTGCAAAACACCGTACTACGTATACATACGCGTGTATATAGGTGTAGGTATTTATATATCTAGATCCACGACCACTCTACTTCATTACTATACATATTTTATGTATACCAACTTAGGTATATACTTACAGTACTGCGACTGGAGAATCGTGCTAAATGCAATTCGGAGACGGGACGCGTGACAATGGCGTGTCAGAAAATCGATAACGGCGTGGAATAAAATAATATATACGAGTAGTGTTATAGGTACGCGTTGTACCCAGGGCCTTTTCTACATAATATTATGGTTTATTTCGTCCGCGATAATAATATATACGTTAAAATAAATATAATTGTTACCTGTTTTTGGGTACTTGAAGCACTCGAAGTCAACAAAAAAGCGTTTAATAAATCTCATTATAGCCCCCTGAATAAGCTCTAAAAATTATTTGTTAAACAAACTATCGAAATAAGCTAAAGAAGCATTAATTTTTATCAAATTTCACATTTGACCTCTTGAATCTTTATAAAACTTCATACGCGGACTTGTATAGATCCATACCATGAAAAGTTGATAAGATAACGAAAACAAACAAACACACGTTGGATAATAGAAAACAAAGGCGAAATTAATTAAAAATCGCAGGGTTGCGAAAATCTGGGTTTTATCAGTGGCTTATGTAATCACAAAATATGCAAACAAATTAAAAACTTTAAATTTTATATTTGAATTCGTGACATGACAAAAATGTTCATAGCACTGATGGATTTAATGGCTAGCTAAACATAAATAAATTCGCTGTAATCAGTCTCAAACCCTGATTATTACAATATACGAAAAGATTGTAAATATTACACGACGGATAGAGAGGACGTCTTACCAATATTTAAGGGGTTACGTGTAGGCAATTTTCTTTAAAATTTAAAATATAATTTGATCAACTAAAAATTATTCGTATTTGATTTCAAATATATTTATAAGTAGTTCTTTAAAAATATTAAAGTATATTTTATAAATAAAACTATATAAAATATTAAAAAATTAACAAAAATGTTTATGGAGAAACCTTTCGCTTTGGAAAAAACTAATTCGGGCTATAAACATAATTATTATGAAACCAAATGTTCACCACAAAAAGAAAAGAATTTTCGCAGTGCTACGGTGGTATTAGTTTTTCGATATCATGACTATGAGAATAATAATTTAAGTTTCAAAAATTTAGAACAATAATGAGGTAGTACGTTTTTTTAATGTGTGATATCAAAAAACTGAAACCACTGTAGCACTGCGAAAATTCTTTTCTTTTTGTGGTGAACATTTGGTTTTGTAATTAGGTCTATAGCTCTATAAGTTTTTGCCCGCGTAATGTAGTTTTCACAGTCGAATTACAAAATGATAGAACCGTCATTAGAAAAAAAAAACATAAAAAAAAAATTGGTTGCTTTGAAAAACTTAATAATTTATACAGTAAGAAATTTCAATGAATTATAACCGAAATTTCTTAACTTTTTACTATTGACCTCACGAAACAATTTAATATACGTGCATCATATGCGTGCCTAAATGTTATTCTTGTAAATTCGTTTGTTGTGTTCGTAAATCGTAATATTATGTCTGCAACTTCTTTTCCATTAGACATCTATAATACACGACGGTGTAATTATGGGGAGGGGGAGATTTGGGTGTCGTGTATCTTTCGAGACATTTTTTTCTTGAGGAACTACATTTATGTACTTATTTAACGATAAATATTTTTATATTATATAGAAATTATATAAACAAAATCCGAATCCCTTCCAGATTAGTTTACATACGTGATTAAACTAGGATGTTTATAATTTGTTGTTATGTTTTTAAAAAAGAAAACATATATGAATGGTTGAATTGATTGGTATTGCTTTTTTAATTGTAGTTGTAATAATTTTTGACAATCACAAATATAGTATTTACTTAATCTTAAAAAATGTGTAAACTATAAATATTTGATTTAGGAAAAATAAAACTATCAAGATCGATTTTTGAGATCAATAACTACAAATAAGGATCAAAACATTATGGAAAAATATTGTTAACTAGCAAAAAAGTTCAAAAAGAAGAAAATCCCATTTTTCCAACATCTGCATTTTTTATAGAAACTGCCTTTCACTTTAGCAGGGCAAAATAGGTATCACTATACTGGAATATTGCACAAATATACTTGTATATTGTATTATGTTAGTGGTACAAAATTAAACCACCGAGCGGTCAAGTATTTAATCGTGAAACGATGAAGTTCATCTAGTTATTTTACCTAGATTAATAAAGCCTACAACAATATTATACACATTATCACATGCGTACATACATTTATTGCACTAAAAGGTTGCGTATGATAAATACAATTTTTTTTTTCGAGGGGTAAAGTTATAGATAAAATGTAAAAACCTTTTATCCCCCCCTCCTCCTAACAGACATCATCAAATCACCAAATCACTAAGAATAAGTCGAAACACCTACAGTAGGTGTCAAAAAATGATTTATACTAAAATTATTATTATTTAATTATAATATATTAGGTATATGGGTATATAATTAATTATAAAAAAAGACGTCCTACGATAATTGGGACGGGTGCAGCCACTGTTATAGGTATTACAATGTACATATGTTAGCAACAATTAACAATTGCTATCAAAAAACTGATTCTGAGCGGAGTTCAGTTGATTGTCATGCTTTGTAAACAATATGTTAACAAAGTCTCCTTTTATTGAACTCCTTTGATCCAATATGCCATAATGATGGCGCCATTATATCCTTATCCGTACAGATAATTGCATACATTTATTTTAAGTGAATTTTAAACTATTTTTCATTATTTTAATAAAATGACAAGATTTAGGATTTTAAAAGTTACCATTTAATATAATATATGTTGCTAAATCTAAACTACGTATCGACTTACGTTCAATAAAAAAAAAAATTTTATAAAATCTTCATGTAATATATTTTGAATATTAATATTTCTAACGCGTACGGAAAGTTGTTAAGTTTTCGATATACCATATGTTCCATCCGATTTTAATTACTGATCGTTATTTCGGTAAGAAGCATGTTTCATTTAATTGATAGAGTACCGATATTAATAAAAACAAAAGCGAATTTGCTTTCAATTAAATTTTATCTACAGGAAATTAAAAATATTTTTATGTTATTTTACGATAAGGTATATTTCAATTTTTCTATGATTTAGACATATGCAGCTGTTGGACTGGAAACTTTTATTACAAATTATTTTTATTAGAACGTATCATACTAGCTGTTACGATTAAAAACTTTGGGTTTAAAATTATTATACAATATTGTAGTAAACATAAAGTTTTTAAAATGTAGGTTAAGTTAGTTTTAGATAAATTAGATTTTGTTTGTACAGGTACCCAGCTACTTTATATTCATCCTTAAAAGTTCGGTTGATACTATTGGTTATAATATTATATAGTAGAATATACATTTTCCTTGTCAATTATTATAAGTAGGATTTTTATGACCTGAAAAGTGCCAAAAATGACAACAAACAAATTCGCACCGAATCTAAAATACATGCTTTAGTGATTTCTTTTTTTTCTCAACCAGAAATTCTCTCACGTCCATGAAACTACCAAGTGGAGTCTTTAATGACCAAAAAATTGAAAAAAAAAAATTAGAAATTATTAATTTCTATTCCTTTAAAATAAAATTATCGTTGAATTACCAGACTCGGTTGTTTAAATCTAAAATTTTGGGAGGGGGCATTTTTATTCTCCTAAAATTAAAAATTTAGATACAAGTGGTGATTATTCTATAAGGTGTTTTAGTAAATTTTACACCTTTAATTAATGGCAGATGATGTAAAGATGATAGAGTGTATGTATATATATTTTCGTATGTGAATAATATTGAACGGTACTACAGAATATTAACGGTTTCATTATTTCATATTTGTAATAGAAGTGAATTGGGAGTTGAACAAAGAATTAAACTCCTGTAGTAATTTTGAAACGAGAAGGAGTTACATTTTCCTTTATCTACAACTTTGGTGAGTGGTTACTTTTTGTGTTCTGATACACCTATATTTTTTAGGATAGCCGCCACTGTATAAGTACCCAAACATAATGTTTGGAGGTCAAAATCCATTGCCGAAAAATTCCAGGGAGTTTCGGATATGTGATATACTGATCAAAAGTTCGTTGCCTCGATGACCAAGTAAACAGCAATTTAGAACGTTTGTACTCGCGAATAATATTCCGTTCGACGATAATTATATGTTTGTCGGAATGACGTTTTAATCGATTCAGAATTCGTGACACACTGTTATATGCTATTTATTATTAGTTACCTATTATTGTTACGCATATGTTCACCATCGGTTTCCGCTGAATACGCCATGTATTGATAGTCGCCAAATAATTTGCAACCGTTATTGTGCCCAAGCGTCCGTCAGCGTATTTACGGACCCCGTCCGAGTTTGACTCAAGTCGAAACTTAACTCGGTTGATTTTAGGAATTTTACTAAATATAACATATTCGTTGAACCAAACCTGATATTGATCCCAAGAAATTAGTGTCCCAAGTGCACACCGAAAATCATTGATTTAGGTATTTAGGGACTTTAAGCACTACGGAGAAAAGTTTCAATGTTACACCATTTATACTTAGCCAATTTTTACAATAGAAAAAAATGTATTTCAAATTCTTCCTAGGATGAAAGTCATAGAGATTTAATGTGTAACTATCGAAGATAGGAGATAGGATTGGACAGGAAACTCAGGTGACTTAACTCCAAATACTTTCACAAATTGAAATCAATTGGTTAGATAAGTTTTAAACCATGAAAATATCTGTTCACCGATCCCACAAATCTTTAATATCTTGATCAGAATTTGCTAATTGACCGATTCAAATGCTTTTGCGAAGTCTAAATATATACGACATTAACTTACGAACTCTGCTCAAAAGCTTGGAAAACACAATTAGTAAATATCACGTTTTAATAATTATAGTAGAACAACGTTTTCTAAATCCTGTCCTTTCATAAGTATATATATTATGAACTGTGGGCCTAAGACCATTAAGAATTAAGGATTCAAATAATTTCGAGATGCAGATTGAATTGAAATTGGTTTATAGTTGGAAATAAACCCTAAATCATTAGACTTAGGGATTGAAGTTATTGAACTTAGTTTCAACACTGATGGACAAATTCCATCGTCTATTGATTACCTCGTAAGTAGCCATAAAGGATATGAAATAACGAAACGCGACTAAATTAAGAAAACACCTAGTATACCGTAATCACCTACTGACCATTGGTCACAGTGGTGTAATAGTTTACTTAAAAAATCATTTACATTACAGAAAATATTATTAGGAAAATAAAAAAAAGCATTTCAAAACATCAAATCTTTAACAAAATATGGATACATAATGTATGCAATATATAAATCCAACCTTTTCAACTTCTCACTTAACAGTCAAAGCAAAAAAGTTATTTTATCATATCAATAACTTTTACATTTTTTCTTTAATCTCTTAAAATAACTAAAAAGTTAATGATTGGATTTATCTGGTTGCCCTAAATATGTCATGTTAATTATGAGTGTACAACTTCAAACATTTATTATAAATAACATATCAAAGAAACTGAGGTAATATATTTAATATAATATTGCAAGATGTTTAAGGAACTTAAAATAAATAAAAAAATACGATGTGATTCTATTTATTGTTCTTAAAGTTCAAAATTAAATATTATAAAATATTTTTTTAAAATTATATTCTAGAATATAATTTCTAATCAATCTTCTAAAACATAAATATATATTATAAATAATTAATTATTGCATTAAATAAATATTATAATGTTAGTTACCAGTGTTGTACGAAGATAACCAATAGATTATCTAGAAAAGATAAATAGATAACATTTAAAATATTTATCTAGATAATAGATAAAAGATAACCACGTTATTGTAGCCAAAAAACAGATGATCAATATTTAATATCGTATATTTGTTTATCTAAGGATAGTAATAATCATTTTGGTTGTAAACTTTTCTTCTTCTTCCTAATTTAGGATTTCTACGTCAAAAGTGTATTTTCTAACGAAGAAAAATCTCAATAAATAGTTAAAAGTATTAATGTGTACGACTGTACCCAATTTACATTTTAGATTCTGAGTGGAGCAAAGAATGTATTGATTTTATTAAGGTGTTTATTTTTTTTTATACTGTGTACAAAAGTTTTACCAGAAATCTTGCTCTGATATACACGATGTAGACTATTTTTTGAAAGGAAATTTTCTTGGGGTGGTATTTTAACAAGTTCATTTTTTGATTTTCCCGGAAGTTTTCCCAATATTAGAGATTAAGTGAGAAAAAAGGAAAACATAACGGGAAATTTACGAAAATAATGCTTTTATTATTTGTTTTACTTTGTTATTTATTGTAATTCAGTTAAAAATTTTCGTAGAAACTTGAAATTCGGACAGACAACTTATGTTTGCCTATTATAAATATGGTAAACTTTTAAAGCATTTAGCCATTTTTAGGTTTTTTATAAAAATTTCAATATTTTTTTTAAAATTCAGTTAAAAATATTTGTATTGATTATAAGAAATGTACGAGTACCTTGTAGAAAAAAAGAAAACAATTTTTTAGTTGAAAAATATTTCGGACTTCTTTTTCCTTGTGAACAACTTTTCTACCAGCAATTTTGTTCTGGTTTACAATGATATCACTTTTTCTAAAAGAAATCCGAATGGGGAAGTACTTGTGGGAGTTAATTTTTTGATTTTCCAAGAGTTTTACCATCAAATATGAAAAATCAGGAAAAATACATTAAACATAAACATTATACATTGAACTACCTATAACAGTGGCTGCACCCGTCTCCATTATCCTAGGACGTCTTTTTTAAATTTAAGATTAAATTTGTGTGTACTCTACTGTTTAAAAATGTGGTAAATATCTTATTTTTGAGGTGTAAAAAAAGCTAAACATGTTTTTTCCGCGACGTTAATGCTAACCGTCGACGGTCGACGATGCATTTTATCGGACCAATGTTCGTACCTACTCGCGTAGACTAATAATAGTTGTATTATCCTAATTTATTACTTCGTAAATATTATTAGTATAAGCGCGGTGAATGTTGAGGATTTAAAATAATTTTGTGTTAACCATTTTCAAATCATTGACTGAATAATCTACATTATTTGAACAAAAACACTGTTCTAAAAATTAATATGTTTAACTTCAAACAAGTGAAGTTTAATAAACGCTGATAACACGACTTATTATAATATGATAATAGACCACACGTATGTGTACAGCGTGAGCAGTATGACCATTAACGTTATTGCACGCAATTCAAAAACCAAACAATTTTATTTTTACGAATAACTGTCGGCTATTAAATACCTAAGTAATACCAACTATTGTACCAACTATTGTTGTTCCCACTTGTATATAATTTTTTTCTCTGTTACGTAGCACAATAAAACGGTTTTCCAAACAAACATGAGTTGTGCGGTTGTTGCAACGGACCCTCAATTCGGCAGCATTTTTAAAAATTATTTTGAACCGCCTTTGTTTCGTCCTGGTAGTTATAGATATTCGACGACACAGGACAAACAGCGTACTGCTTTACCCTGGCGACACGTAGACCCGTATCTTTATTTCCTGTTGGTGTATACTATATAATATACTGGGTATACTGGCAATACTGGGAATGAATTTATCGTACGATCGATAGTATATATTATACATTAATAGCTTAGATATTGTCCCCGTATACACACACTTTGGGTCCGACGGGACCCATATTATTACCGTGGAATGGAATGGTGCACAGTAATAATAGTAGAAGTAATTCAGGTATTCGCTTGTAAGTACACGCGGACACCACAAAAATATACAGAGTGATCGTGAACCAGGTAGCGTTTATCCCGACGGATATGTCGAGTAAATTCGATTTCCATCCCCTACTCCCCCAAACGTTATAATTTTTCGTTATAACGTTTTTTTCATCTTATTATCTTATTTTTAGAATGTTTAGCATATTTAGAGATATTTCCCTATTAATATCGTTAGGATCCTAGATAGGTGAGGTAGGTTACTTACGGTTAATGTCTGAAAAATTCAAATGACCCAAATATGAAAATTCACTTGAAATCTTCGTCTAGCTTTTTATGAAGATAATCGTCGGTTCACGTTAATAGAATCACCCTGTGCATAGGCAATGCGGGCGGGGATGTGGAGCTAAGCGCACACGTGCACATAAAACCTTTATCGGGTAAGCATACCTATATTATTCTTTTCTGGTGTCCGTAATATATTTTTAGGTTATATTCATATCATATTAATACGCGTGTATAATATACACTTTTAAAAAAATAACTGTGTACATTGGCGTTAGGTAGTCGTATAGAAATTCCATAAAGAATCGTGTTTGAAAGTAATAATAACACTATAACAAAGTCGTATGAGTAGATTGGTAATAATATTGAAAAAATGGACTTTACATACGATAATCACGCAATGTGAGACTCGGACAATGCTTATTGTATATGACAACAGTATTATTATACACGACGCCGCAGCCGTAACATCGTACAAACGATATTACTAAAAATATTAGTAAAATAAAATTAAAAAAAAAAACAGTCATATTTCGCACGTGAGTGAGCTACTGTTGTAGGTGAGTTAAGAAAGTTAGAGGGGAAATTTAATGTACATCTGTACGCAACGATTAACCATTGCTAACGAAAAAAACGATTTTGAGCGGAGTTCGGTTAATAGTGTAGCTTTGTTAAAAATATATATGTCCCATTATGGTAAAATAACTACATATGCATTATATAGTTTCTTAAAT
Organism: Cinara cedri; assembly: GCA_902439185.1. Classification (NCBI taxonomy): domain Eukaryota; kingdom Metazoa; phylum Arthropoda; class Insecta; order Hemiptera; family Aphididae; genus Cinara; species Cinara cedri. The sequence goes on along the minus strand of CABPRJ010000007.1, from coordinate 1,870,481 downwards.
ATTATATTTTGTTTAATATTGCACCTATTTTTCGTTTTTTTCTCGTTTGAAATTGAGAGGCTTCAATATCAATTGTTTTCAATGTCTCTCAGCACGGAATATATGCAACAAAAGTATTCGGGATGTCCACAATTATGCCAAAGGGCCTGTTATATACATTTTATAAAGAATCATTTTTATTATTATGGATCCTACGAACGACTTTTTCATATAAAAATTTATTTTTTGGTTTTTAATAAGTGATAATTTATGTTGATAATTAAGAGAAAATTAAAACACTCCTATCCTAATAAAGAAAACTTCTTTGGATTCATGGTTAATACTCTTTTTTATAAAATGTTTTATAGATGCCTTGGCGCCTAAACTAAACCAGAGAGTCGCAATCGCGGAATGCATTTATTTGCTATATAACGTGCCAGACAAACCCAGAAAACAAATATTAGTGACCACTGACGACGAGGCTCTTTAAGTAGGTATTTTGATAGAGACGAACAATTATAAACGTTTAAAACTTCTTCTTAAAATAATATTATTTAAGTTTACATTTTTTTTTTTCATTTGCAGACATAACGTAATATAATTTATAGTTGTTTTAAAATAACGTTACTTACTTATATTAATTTTGTTAAAATTGTCTTTTAATAACAAATGCAAAATGGACTTTTAATAAAATATACTTGTAATGTTATTTACCAAATATTATAATGTTAGTTATTTATTAAACATTACATGCATTATTCAAACTTTTTTTTTCCTAATTTAAATAACAAATTATGCTAAAATCATATCATATCATATAGTAATAAAGTACTTGTGTGCAAAACTTGTGTCTGTAATCATCACGTTTAGTTTATAGTCTTAAAATAAAATTCCTAAGATTAAACATATTTCACTCTATTTAATATTTTACTTTTAACATAATAAATAGAGCTCGGATATCAATGCAAATAAGAAGTGCATTTGGAGGGTCATCTAAATAAAACAATACTTTCCAAGTACATAATTCGTTTCAGGTAACGAGATACTTTTTATTATGTACTTTATTGTATTTGTGGAATATTTTGTTCTAGCATCTTTCGGTCATTTAGTTAATTTTAAGTGTATATTTAATATTTATACATTACTAGCTGTCCCGCGTCCGGCGTTTCACGTGCCAATTTTTATTTATTTATTTTTATCCATATTCGTTTTAGATTCTGAGTGCAGCGGAGAAGCTTATGGTTTAACAAAGATGTTTATTTATTTTTCTGTGGGACAACTTTTATACCAGAGAACTTGTTTCGATTTTTACGTGTAGCATCATTTTTGAAAGTGTTCAGTGTGGGGAAGTACTTTAAAGAGGTCGTTTTTAGATTTTTTTGGGAGTTTCTCGGAAAATGTGAAAAACTGGAAAAAACACGGGAAGACCGGGAAAAGCGTAAGAAAACCGGGGAAATCGGTACACCATCAAACAAATATTATTAAATAAAATACATAGAGTCTATTTAATTATTTTATTATAATATGGCATATAAATTGTTGACAAAGCAGTACTATCAACTGAACTCTTTTTTTCGTAATCAATGGTTTATCGTTGCTTACATGTATACATTAAATTACTTATAATAATAGTTGCACCCATCTCATTAACCTAGGACATTTTTTTTTTGATTTTGACCGTATCAGAATTAAATGAAAACAAATTAAAGCCTTCGACGGACTAAAAGCATTCTATACTTTGCTGTTGCAAGATAACAGTATAAATAGTTGTAATAATAATAAAATCTAACAACTGAATTGTCATCCATGTCACCCTGGTAACCCGTGAATAAACAAAAATAAATAAATGAACAATTAGATATTTGTACCAAAAATACCTAAAACTCCATATTTTACCCCCTTAAGGATTAAATTTCAAAAATCCTTCCTTAGCAGATATTTACGTCATAATAGCTATCTGTATGCCAAATTTCAATTCTTTGTTCCGTCCAGTAGTTTGGGCTAGACAATGATGAATCAGTCAGTCAGCGAGTATATATATGTAATTATATGAATTGGTCAATTAAAAACGTCATCTTAAGAAATTTTGTTTTTTATGAAATTTGTTTTTATAGGTTCTAACTTTGTAGATAATAATTATTTTTCATCAATTCAGATTGTTAATCGTTCTATTTATGATTTTGATGACATCTTTACTTTTTATTTTTTAATCGCTGTGGGGTATCACTCAGGCTCATAGAAATAGCTACTAAAAAGGTGAAATCATTATTTTGCATTTTTTATTGTTTTTCTCTTTTTGTAAAATAGTTTAGCATTTTGGGTCATTTTTTTAAGGGTATTATTTTAAAGAAAAATATACGGATTAAAATGAAATAATATAACACAATAATATAAAACAGAAAAAAAACATAGAACTACAAAAGTGGTATAAAGAACCCGAAATAGTAACACTACTACAATAAAGACGAATCGCTTGGGCTGGTCACGTGTGGAGGTCACATGGTCTAATGTAGAGGTACCCAACCTTTTTTGACTCACGACACTCTTAATTATTTTCTAAAAATCCGTAGACACCCTATGGCTTATACTTTATACTGAATACGTAATAGTAATATATCGTTTATTTGAATTTATATTTTGTACCTTCGGTTTTATCTAGCTAAATGCCTTAGTATAAACAAAAGTAGTAGGTATATGCACATATTATATTTTATAAAACAAATTATTATTCAATATCATTATTATGGTTAGATGAAATCTCGCCTTCGTGTAACTTTCGTTTTTTAATAATAAACGTATCCATTATTTCAACTAAAATGTAATTTTATTTTATAAAATATCTAGGGACGACTGAAATATGTTTCGCAGTGATATCTCAGACCAGACTGATTGTACTGAAATTGTTAAAATGTTACTATACGATTATTTATTATTTTGCCGGTAAAATAATAATAATAATAATAAACAATAAAGATAAGATAAAGTCACAGGTATTTTACCGTAAATAAACGGTAGAGTGATCACTTTACAACATTCCACATCGAAGCGATAGCAACCGGACCAGTATGGAAATTAAAATAGATTGAACATCGCAGTATTACAATGTACAAATTATACGTATTACACAATTAATATATTAAATTATATTGTACATAATCAATTAAACACAATAGGTTTTATACTATAGTGTATAGTACTACAAGTCTGTTTTATTACTCACGGGGCTGTATTTTTTTATGAAGTCGTTTTTTTAAAACCGTTGGGAACCACCTCTGGTCTAATGAAACCAGTTTTAAAATAGAAACTCCGTGTAATGAGATCACTGTGCAGGCCAAAACAAATGTGGATAGAAGAAGTGGAAGGGATTTTATCAGAAATTGGAATACGGGATGGAGAAATATTAGCACAGGACAGAGATAGATGGCAGCAGGTTTGTGTTGCGGTAATGGTCCTCTTGGGCTTTGAAAACCGAAATGGAAGCAGAAGAAGAAGATTATTTCACCAACAGAAAATTTTCGGCTATTTTTTAGAGCATTTTTGACAGTTTTTAGGATATATAAATCCGGACCCTACTTAATAGTTATAGTGCAGGTACTTACAGTTGAGTTTTTATAGTCGTCGTAAATTATAAAATGTATTAACATGTCGCTGTTATACGCGGAATATTCAATGTATTCTCTTTGGTAACAAAACGATGACATAAATTGCGTTTAATTTTCCATAATATTTATAAATATTCAATAAAGAGATTACGATTTACTCATGAACCCATTTAATGTAGCGTTATTTACTTTGCATCAGTTGCAAGTTTTGATGTGGTTAAAAACTTTGTCAGAACGGTTTTTATTTGTCCGTTGCGGCGTATCTATATAGGCGGGCGATATATACTTTTGAAAGTTTAAAGTCCAATATATACCTACCGTCTGTCTACCTATATACACTGAAAATGTTCACCGCATGAATTATTTCAAGTTTGATACCGGTGGCGAGCCGTATCGGACTTAAAATATATATTATTAACGGGCGTCATTAATGCGCACAGGTACGTTCGGAAGAGAGTGGTATATTATTATACCCCTATGGGTTATCTCGCGAAAACCCTGGCCCGGGAATAATATTTTGAGCACATAGGTTAGGCGTTTGGTCGATACCACGTGTTTGTATATAATATTCGTGCGGGTTGACTCCATTTAAATAATCCGACGGTAAACGTTTTTGTGTGCCTACGTGCAGCTATCGTATATTATATTATAATTTAATTAAACCTCTTTTTTTTTTTTTTTTTGTAAGTCTGAGCGTCGTGAGGATGCTATGTGCTTATCACGTAATAATAATAATAATAATAATAATAATTATTGGTACCTTCTTTTAATAGACTAAATAGCGATCGCAGAGTTACGGTGGGTCGGTGGTGTGTTAAATTTATTTTTACTGACACAAAGATTTTGATCATATGCAAATATTTATCGGGGCGAATCTCGGGAAACGGGACTAATTATACAATAACCTGTTATTGTTAATCATGTCGATTTTGTTTTGTTAGAGACCTGATATTTTCGAGTCATTTATAGAAATTATATATGTTGAATATATTTTTGGATTTATTTAGTAGATAAAATTAATTCAATTTTTTTTTTTTAATGTTCGAAAATTTGTTTTCCTAACATTTTTAAGTGATGTTTGTTTGTAGATATTTTGATTATTTTACGATTGTACAACAAATATGTAGTACTGGACAAATAAATTAAAGTGACAACAATTTATAAAACGCATTTATTAGGCGAAGCAAGACAAACCGGATATAATTTCAACTAGATTCCAATCATCCAAGTTTAAATAGATTCAGTTTTTTTCGGTTTTTGCATTTTTTGAAAACCGATTGATTTCCCGGTTTAAGTATAGTATAAGTAGCATTATGGTGTTATTTTTAGTGTTCGGTTAATTATTGTTTTACACAAAATATTTCTAAATAATATAATACAGGTGGGGGAAAATTCGACTCTAGTCAGTGACGGCCGAGCTCAGCGGTTCACTGGTGTTTTTTTTTTCTACCGAATGCATAATTTATCGATTTATACACAAACGCTGCAATAATAATTTCACCCCATCGGAACCAAGACCCGAAAATAATCGTCACTAAATCATTTATGCGTACCCCGTCGCGCGATCGTCGAGTTTGACGACGAGAACGACTCCAGTGTGTTCCGGTCTATTCGGTATATACATAGGTATACCTATACCTACCTATAAACTTTAAAAATAAAAATGAAAAAAAAAAATCTCAATAGTTTCGCATCCAGAGTGAAACAATATCTCGTTTCGGAACCGGAAATAACGGATGTACATAATATATATCGTATAATACACCGGTGTAGAGTATGTGCACTATATTTAGTGGATTAGGGTGCATTTTATTTTTTGTCATTTATGTGTTGTCCTTCACGGGAGTTTACGTACCTACCTTTATATTGATTCGGCGGAGCGAGCATGCACACAGGTAATAGAAAGCGCTAAACGCGCGAAAGTCAGGTGAGCTTGACAATTAGCGAATATGTATACAGGGGGATTCTTCTTTTTTTTTTTTATAACGATCCGGCGAAATTAACTACGGAGATTTTGTAAAAAATTGTTTCCGATTTTTCTTAGTGATTTTAATTTATGTATGGGATTATCGTTTATAATATTAAAATTCGAAAATTTCACCTTTATTCTGTACAGAATCATACGGAATAAATGTTTAACTATCATTATTCATAAACGGATTATTCGATTTTAGTATTTCGACATTTTAAGAACAATATCATCTTTTCGTATTTGAATTCAGCGAGAGAGAGATGGTTTTATTTAAAAAATAAAAAGTTAGAGGATAAAAATAAATTAATAATGGAAGGAGTTTTGAAAAATTTTAAAAAGATATTAGAGTATAAGTTTGAAGCTTAAACATATTGATGATTAAAAAAAAGCACTCGTACTGCTGACGGACGTACCACTGTTGAAAGTTGGGAAGATATAGTAAACATAGAGTTTTTTAATTTATATCTATGCACAACGAAGAATCACTGCTAATGAAAAACGATTCTGATACCGTGACGTAAACTTTACAATTTTTATCAAAATTTGAACTTAATACTCTTAGAAAAAAATGTTTCATAACAATACATTTTTTAACATTAATTACAACTTGTGATATAACTGGTGTTAAATTTGTTAAGCACTTTTACACCACCAAAACAGTTATCCACATAAAATAAATTCAAATTTCGGAAATCTGAAATGCTTAAAAATGTCCAGAATGTTTTAAAATTTTTATTACGTTTAGACAAAGCTTATTTTTAAGTATTTTATGAAAATATCAGGTCTCTATGATAAAATCGAAAATAATGAAACTGTTTTGGGTTAATTGTCCCGTTTTTCCAACTATTAATAAAATATAGTAAAACTACAAGGGAAATTAAAAAAATGAACTTTAAATAATATACCAATAAGGTAAAATTGATTTTCTTTTAGAAAATAAGTATCTTTTGAGTAAGATTTTTGATAAAAAAAAGTTCTTTAGAGACACGCATTCAGATAAAATAAATAATGATAGTAGTAATAATCGCACACATCATAGTAAAACCTAATACGTTTTTCGGTGCTCACAACGTCTTAAACGTAGATAAAAGAAAAACCAGAAATCAAATTACTTAAAATCTTCCAAGAAAATCACTCTGTATTGTTATGGATAGGTACGCGGTCCGGTCAGTTTCGTAGTTGCGTTTTTTTTTTTTTCTTTTTCACTACCTACCCATTAATATTATTATAATTTCGTTTTTGTATTTTTCGGATGGGCTAATTTTCGTGTATGTTTTTCGCCGGCTACGGAGCCAAAAGGGACGGATGACGGGCGTGCTATCGGGTGAATGCAATCCCTCTTGTGCCCCACTCCCTTTCCCCTTTTTCTGGCGACGGCGCCGCGAGCGGTGACGACGTCGACGTCGACGTTCAAGTCGGTAACGTTCGGGACAACGCGCATTCAGTTCACCGTCGACCGTTAAACGTGATACACGCGCGCGCGTCGTACGAAAAGTTCGATCGTAAATTTACAGACAAAAAAAAAAAAAATAATGTTTTTCTAAGATATTTATACACCTAAATTGTTATTTTATTCTGTATTCGAAATCGTCATACGAGCGAACTGCTATAAACCGAAATCCACGCAATATATTGTAATGTAATCGTTGGCCACACTTGCAACCGCCGAGGTAAGTCTGTCGTCTACACCGGTAAATCCAACGTGACTTGATAAATTCCTTTTTTTTTTTTTCGTTTGATGTTTTCTAGTTTGCGTAAGGAACCCCGCGAAGTTCCGGAAATATCGTTACTATTTTTCTATCACGAGCTAAAAAATAAAAAAAAAAATAAAACAGTATAGTTATAAAATTTGAAAATAAAATACCAATTATGACCCTTATCGTCTTATCATACATGTTTCGGAAAGAAAATATAATACAGAATTGAAGTATCTATACATAAATATAAAAGAGAGTGTAAATAAAAAAAAATACAATTCATTTAGTTCCACAGGTGTGTGGAAACATAGTAAATATCGATTATAATTTATCAAATATCGTTTTGATAGTAAATTGCCCATGGAATAAATCGAATTTTATTTTTATGAGTTGTTCGATTTATATTTAGTATATTTAGTATATTATAGTCACGGAATTTATTTATTTTTTTTTTAATAGTTGACTTATGCTGATCGCACGAGACATTACTTAACTGGTTATTGGTTTTATAAAATGAACAAACATTATCGTACATAGAGTTATTGAATCGATGTATACATATGTTTTTGGAATGATTTCGGTTCTGTAAAATTTTCAGAGCTGAACTATTTATCAGTTGTTTTTATCAGTATTATCGTGTAAAAACGTTATTTAACTTTTTTGATATTGAAGTGTTATTCTGCGCTATGATATAAAAACTAGAAAAGTTAAAAAAATGTCATATTCATCACTCTTATCTTCATTACACTCATCTGATCAAGACAGTCTGGGTTCTTTAATTTTGATCTTTGGGCCGAAGCGGTTAAGGATATAGATCAAATCCGCTTAAAGACACTATAACGATTTGAATTTTAAAATTTAAAATGCACTGTTTATTACACTTAATTCAAACTTTCAACACAATTATAATGCCATCATACTATAATTTTAATTTTTTTGTTAATTATTATTAAATATATAAAATTAAATTATTAATTAGTATATTCGCATTAAAAACTCCTATTCAATTAACAAAATAGATAAATTCACGAAATGCAATTTGTTCAATAACTTCAGTAATTTTACAGAACCGGTAGTTTATCGAAACGGACGGTTTGAAGAACGGTTTCCGTGTAGCCAAGTAGTACAATGGAAAACATCGAGTCGATTTGTAGAATCATAATTTCCAAAGAGACAGATAGGATGTATTAATTTGAATACAATTCGAAAAATATTTGTATACGGGAATAATGTAGAACATTTTATATGAGGTCCGCCGTTTCTCGGTACACCGAAAGTATTTTATGGAGGTCAAGTAAATAGTTTTGTTAAGATTTTACGACTGACCGCACAACATTCGGTCCGACCCTTTTTGACCACGAGTGCAGAACCCTTCCTCGTCTTCTTATAAATATCAATGTCAAACGGTATAAAATAAGAGTATAATATTCCAGATAATTCGTTTATAAATTTAACAAAAAAAAAAAAAAACGATAAAAATAATAATGTAAAATGCAATTCGTTAATATATACGATTAAAAATTCCAGAGTATTATTATTATATATGTATTTTTTTAATTTGATTTTCCAACAAAATCCTCATACGCGTGTTTTCGCTAATATGTTTTTTTTTTTTTTAAATCTGTATTCTATATACAATACGCATAGTATATATTTTAACCGTGTTATTTCAAAATTAATTTTTTTTTATGGGTTTTTTTATTGAAGTTTATTGTACCTATAGGTAATTTTAAAAAAAAATGTAATCTCCGATAAAAATATATACCTATTAAATTATCTATATACGAGTATATATATATAAATAATTATTACTGCACTATTATACAGTACTATACGTACTTATTTTTACTTTTCAAATGATTTTTTTAATAAAATACAACGTTATACCTATCGGTACTGAAACTAAATTATGGTTCTTATAATAATTATTATTATGATTCGTTAAATTTAATCAGATTGTCAAAAAGACCCAGAAGTCATAAAAAAAAAAAAAAAAATAAAAAATACTTTGAAGTTGTTACGATTTAAATACCTTACTAGTTAAATATTATATATGATTGCAGTAAAATCGAACACCTATACCTATTGACAAAAAATGAAAAAGACATCACGACTTATTTAACATTTTAAACCGATTATTTAACACGGCATAATATAAATAAGCCGATGTGCGTTTTCAGTATCTATAATACAATTTTCGTCAAGTGTTTTGGTGGACGGATTATACATAATTGAAAAGCCTATAAAACCGTAAAAGGTTTTAATGTACACGTATAAGGTAGCAATTCAAGAAGAATAAAAAGTCGAGTAAAACGATAATGAAACTGCCGTTAAAGAATGAACTGAGTAAGTGCGCGTTATTATACACGGGTATCGGTCTATTATGCATTCTTTAAAAAAATAATATAAAGAGCTTTTTATCTACCCACCTATGTATTTCGCCAAAAAGGTTCCTACTTGGGTATAAACAACAGCTCTATGTAAAGTTCCGAAGTATTATTTGCTTTGCAGGAGGGAAGTATCGTACATTATTTTACCGACATTTGTTTCCATATAATATATGGCAGGAAGGAAGCATATTATATATAACTTTCTCTTTGTCACTAATGGATGTCGAATGATAATAGTTCAGAAAATGAATGCGTAACTGTACAAGTGAAAAGGTTTGAAAGAAATAGGTTTTCGAGGCCTTTCGGGTTTATATTGCGAAACCACGCGATACCCATTCGACTAGGTATATTAAATCGTAAATAAGGCAATACGTGATGCAAACGTCACCTATATCTAAGGGTTTCTGGCTCTCTGTACATTCGGTCTCTCTTTTTTTCTGCTTCTGTATAAATCGTTTAAAGCTATTTAATCTGAAAAAAATAACACTGCATTTTATTTATTCAGGTAGCAGGCCTATTTATACCTTTAAACGAGTATCTTAATCCAAAGTAACGCTTATACTAACTATAATTATTCATACATTAGATTGCGAAGGAAGCAAATTTTCAAACAGAATGATATTATGCGTTTTTCGTTTTATTATTATCCACATTTTTGACCGGAAATCTCGTTCCAGTCAACTTCAGTATCAATTTTAAGAGATGTACGTGAATGTAGCATTGGTTTAAATGTTTGAGGTTTTTTCTTTTTCTTTGGTTTTATGTAACGGATACAAATGGCTAAATGGTTTTCGCTCGAAGATTTGATACGAGGGTCTCTATGGGCTATAAGTTGCTTACATGATGAATATAAATTATATCAAAGAAGTCGGCATCTTTTTTTTCATAAAAATTTGATATTAATATCTATCATGAAATTCGTTAAATCAAAGACAATGTTAATTTATATTGTAATAGTTGTATACAAATGTATACAGTGTTCAAGTTGAATTTGCCAAAAAAAAAAAAAAAAAAATTAAATACGTTTAGAATTGTTTTTTGTTTGGGGCGGTTTTTTTTAATAGACTCAAATAATCCACTTCGGACGATGTATACCGGAATAGTTTTCGGAACAATATTATTTGTATGACACTGCGAAAGCTTAAACAGCTTAAAAAGTTATTGTGTTTAATATGTTATATCAATGAATTTAGTATGTAGTCTGACGTGAACGTTTTTGATAAAATACATTATGAAGTATTTTATACTTTCCAACCACCATAAATGTATAACAAGTTATTGTGTCCGCTCTTTTGTATTTTTATTGGTCGTTTAGACAATAGAAATTATATAGACACAATACGAATTTGTCATCGTAAACTCAATATGTAAAAGACTAAGAGGCGCAACCAGGATTTGTCAAAAGAGGGGGAGGAGGGACAAACATAATAAATGATTTCATTGCACAACAAAATCCATATTTTTAAGTTTTATACAACTAATGATTAATGGAATTTCCATAATGCTATGCCTAGTGAAACGCCATAACCACTGTAAGTAAAAAAATAACTGTGTAATGATTCAAATATACAATAGTAATACTTAATACATGTTATACTAATACAATATATTACACGATTTTGAATGAAAAAATGAAATTCTTCATTTTTATACATTTTTATGTTTGTATACTTGAGATTTTATATCACTTTTATTTAATTATATACATATAAAAAAAAAAAAAAAATGTTTGTTTAAAAAATTGACATGAAGAGTATATAAACTACTAAATTTCGGTTTTATCACCAGGATGTTGATAAATAATGTAATTAAATAGTTAACATAACATAATAGTTATTGTAAATAAAACTTATATACGCTTTATGCGTCAATTTTTTAAACAACAATTTTTTTATTGTATTTGCCTTATGTACTTGTACGTAAAATAATATATCCAATATTCACAATTTTTCAAATTTTAATGCATCTACAACTTCGTTAATTTTAACCGGCACATATCTGTATATAATATTGAAGAGCAATTATGCATTTAATCTGTGTTTTTCTAGTTTGTATTTTAAGATATATTTAAAATTTTGAAATTATCATTTATAAATGATATACAAAAAAGGACAAACCGTGGGTGCAGCCATTGTTATCGGTGGGAAGTTGGGAAGGCAAGGATACAGACGGTATTTTAATGTATATCTGTTAGCCACGATAAATTATTGCTAACGAAAAAAAGATTTTGAGAGGAGTTCAGCTGATAGTGTTGCTTTGTTAACAATATATGTGTCATATTATGGTTATATGATTACAATAATGTGCGTTCTCATGATAACAATGATTGTTTAAAAAAGATTAAAATAATAAAAACTTAATAATAACAAAAAAATAAATAAAAACGGTTGCAATGACAACCTTATGTTTAATCTTTCATTTTTTTTTAATCTAAAGACCCGAAGTTTTCCTCATTATCTCGAATATTAATGAGAATTTCAAAAAATGCCTTCTTTAAAGTACCACACCCAGAGAACATTTCCTTTCAGCTTTCTGGTAGAAAGTGTTCACTACAAAAAAAAAAAAAAAAACATTGTAAAATCAATATATTCCTCGTTCCAGAATCTAAAATTCAAATAATCAAAACTTTTTTTTTTTTAAACCATTTATGTTATTCGAAGGGTGGTCCAGACCCGGAGTCTATTCTCTATTGGTTGTGCCACCGAAAAAACCTTAATCTGTTGAATGCGTTTTAAAGCGCGATCTCATCATATTTTTTTTCTCACAACTCAAATAATTTTCACTACCAATCGCGTTGCAAGTTTTTTAAATTAGTTAAAGTACGATTATTAATAATGTAAAAGGTTTTACCTACCAACCTGCAGCCGATGATCTTAAGAGACTTCAAAGGAGGTGAAATGGTAATGGCTTTATTATATAATTCTATAGATCTATCAATATTGCAATAATCAATGACGAATGTCTACTGGACGTTTAGTATAATGTTGCTACCGTAGGTAATCGAAAAGTATGTTATTACAGAATACAGTAAATCGAAAAGAGCGGATGTCGTTATTTATGACCACCAGTGTTAACTAACAGGTACCTATAATAACATAAAACCAGGCTGTTATAATAATAAAACACCGCTCTGATTTAATATCGTGATATATAATAAAAAAACAGCACACAAATATGCGTATATAACTATTATTCGTATTATCACTGTGTGCACTCGTAATAATTAATAGAATTTTGTATTACGTCTTCTTGAGATAATTATATTTCTACGATGACGTATACATAAATTAATTTTAGTCTTACTCTAAAATTAAAATTTTTTAAATGTTTGCTATATGCTTAGTAAGAAAATCAAGGGAGGGGGGAGTGATTAAATTTGAATAATATATTACTTGACGTATAATAGTAGAACTTAAGGGACTTAGAAGTAACTAAATTCAAGGTTTAAGTTGGAAGTTATAAAGCTAATTATATAATTAATCGAGTATAAATTAATTAAAATAAACTTTTAACTCGGGAAATCGACGAGCATTTAAATACGGGAGAACATAAAAATACATTTATAACGAGGAAACAGTTAGTAACTATAAAATGTACCTATACAAGTCCTACAATAAATTATTTAAATTTGTAAAGTAACTTATTGTATTTATCTAAGTTTAGTGCTCACATTACCAGAAATGACAACGCTGCTAAAACAAAATTATCGAAAAATATATCAAATTTTACCACTCAATACAGGATAAGTGATACAAAGATACTGCAATATCCTAGATACTGTATCTAAAATGCAAAATAAAAATGTAAACAATTTTAATATTATTTCATTACCAATAAAATATCAAAAATACATATACTGTGTTATTATTATTTTAAAATTTATTCCGATATTAATATTATACGGGGTAATCAACATAACAGACAGAGAGTACACAAATAATAAAATATTTCCCGCAATTAAAAATCATTAAATTTTATCGCTAAGCCGACAATCATATCTGTAGGTAACATAATATTGGACCGTTTTTGTTTGATCACTTGCACAAGTGATACACACATGCATGTATAGTTCTATAATAATCTTAGCAATAAAATATCTACTCATCTGATGACGAAATATTCAAATTTTTTACGAGACGATAAAATCATTTTATTTACTTAACAAAAATTAGTTTCGTATATTTTAAATTCAAATTTAATTAAATATAAGATTAATCGTGTGATCGATTTAAGAAAAGAAAAATTCATGGTACGGGAATAATATTAATGCGATTGCCTAAACGATTATGAGATCTCGTGCAAATACAGATATGACATTAATTTTCTCACGATATTTTAATACTTGTCGTACGAATAATAATCATATTATGGCTTGCAATCACGTTTCTCACAATTAAATATTAATTTCTCACATTTCTCGCGGCTAATACTTATCTGACAGTGTATTGTTGGACGTGGCGAAAAAATTCCAACATACCTAATCGACGTATAAACCGAAAAATGTTGAAATTTGACTAGTCATGTTTATCATAAAAAAAACCCAACTTCTGTTATACTGTTACTGTAATATTCTAAAATCCATTTTTACTTATACATTTTATACTCTTCGTTTGTACCGCGGCTTTTTGATTACCTCGCCGAATTATAATTATCTCGGCGATGATGGTTGTCGAATTTCTCCAACGTAGTCGAATGTTATTGGATATTAATATTACTGTTTCTAGAACGATCATATAATATAATTATTTTGTATTATGGTACTAAAATTAAATTTTCGGAAAATAAAAAAAATAATGCGACACAAGTTCTAACTAAAACACTATATATATACACGGGTACGTACGCGTACTATTTTAAAGAAACTGGAAAAATGGAAACTCCATTACTCCATCCCTTTAAAATGGTAAATCCTCGCGGGACATAGTCGTATTGTTTATTTATAAAAATATTCGATTAGGTATACGCAAAACACATTTTGAACGGGAAAACACGAGATAACCGGAATATTAAATTATAAAAAACGCGTACATTTTAGATTCGGGGCTTTGCGAGGGATCTATTGATATTATTGAGTTGTGAATTTTTTTTTTTTTTTTGTATTCTTTGTATTTTTTGTGTCCACGAGAAACTTTTCGGCCAGAAATCTTCCTCCGATATAACGAATGTGCTATCTTTTCTGAAAAGAGATTTCATCTAGTTGGTGCATGGGGATGTAATTTTTAGATTTTTCAAGAAGTTTTTTTTTTTATAACAATTGTGAAAAAAAAAAACAAAATTATTGGTGAACCGCGTGGCAAATATTTACGGTGAGCCGCGGCGTTATCGATTTAATTTTGTTTAATTTTCGTAAACCGTGTTTTCAGCAAAACCGAAAAAAAAAAAACGTAGAAAAAACGGGAAAATTGACTCTATTGAATTTAAATTTTAAACATTACATTTATTTAAATGTTTTTATTATTCATTCAATTTTTTTTTCTAAATATTCGTAGAGACTTTTACATAAATCGTATATTTGCGTTTTCTAGACGCGGTAAAATTAAAAAAAAAAACATTTGAGCGATTTTTTAACTATTCATAGATATTTTAATTTTACGAGTTTTATACGTAATTTTATATTTGGTTGGTACTCTGTCTTTAATTAAGTAATTTTTTTTTTTTAAGAATTTCATTATAAAATTTTGACAAAAATCGTAAATATTACGGCTTTTCAAAACATGCATAACGGAACTTTTCTCCGAATTGTCTTCATTAGCAATATTATAAACGTTGTTTATAGATGTAAATTAAATAACTTTATGCACCTGTCCGCATTCCAACCAACATTCCAACCAACGGGCAAGCCACTGTGGCTTACCCGTCATCTGTATCAGCTTTAGATTTTGAGCAGAGTGAGGAATATATTGGTTCTTTAATGATGTTTATTTATTGTTATATTGTTTGACATGTATATTTAGTAATTTTTTTTTAAGTGTGAACAATTTTTCTACTAGCACTGCGATTTACTATGATAGCACTTTTTCGAAAATTAAATCTGACTGGGGTGGTACTTTAAAAAGGTAATTTTTTTAATTTTCCCAGCTGTTTCCATAATAAATTGGAAAAGCGTAGGAAAAACGGAAAATAGGGGAAATGATAAACAAATAGAAAATATACAATGAAAATAAATATATATTAATATATTAATAAATATATGACGTATAAATTGTTGATAAAGCAATACTATCAACCGAACTTTACTCAGAACCTTTTTTTGTTAGCAATGGTTGCGTACAGATGTACATTAAATTTGACCTCTACCTTCCTAACTTTTCACCTACAACAGTGGCCCACCCACGTGTAAGGTATGACCGTCTTTTTATTTTAAATACTCTTGAGAAAAAAACAGTAAAAATACGTGTATCAAAAGGATGTTAGGCATTTAAAATATTTAAATCTATATTTTTTAAACTGAAATTGCATTCATTTAACGTGAGGTTTAATGAATTACTTTTCGTTTCAATACAAAATAGTTGGCCGTGCATATGAAACACTTACTTTAAAAATATTTTAAAAACACGTTTAATTTTTTAAAAATTAATCATCAGGTGTATGTTTATTTGACCACGCGTTATTTGTCGACAATTGAAATTGAAATATTAAGAATTTACAACATTATTCGTATATTTATACTTAAAGAATTATTTCATATTATTAATATTGTTTATTGTTTTTGAAAAAGCTATCAATTATTTTCATTCTTCGACTTCACGGATATTTTTTATTACGGCATAATAAATTATTAATGTTTAATAAAGAAAAATAGAAATGTACATATAAATAATATATTAAAAACATCGTTGTACCAAATCAAAAAAAAAAAAAGTCGATTCTGCTTACCGGTAAGCCACTGTTGTAGGTGAACAGTTGTGAAGGTTGATTATGCAGGGTTATTTATTTCATACACTTTTCGCAACGATAAAACATTGCAAATGAGGCCGATTTCGAACGAATTGCATTAGTCGTGGGTTTTTTCTTTGTAACTATAAGGTAATCCGGAAGTCAACAAAAATCATACAGGAAAAATAAAGGATCTATTGGTAAACGGTTGAACATTAAGGGCCAAAATTACGCATATTTTGATGTGTTGCGTGAACAAATTTGTTCTTAACCGAGAAAGTGTTTTTAGTTAAAAATAAAAAAATATTTTTTTTAGAAAATTTGTTTTTGGGAATTTCGAAAAGTGTTCAAATAATGTACCGTAGAGTTGAAAAATCAGCATATTACTAATAGCTTCTTCGTACTTATACTCAGATTCATATTCTTATGTTTTTAAGCTTTTAGTTTATCGTTGATGACAAACAACAACAAAAAAAAAAAAAAACAACATACAAACATTATTATCATAATTTATATATTCAGCTAGTGTGTCGCTGTATCGAATTTATCCTTGCGGTTAATAAATTCGAGATTTTTCAATTATTTTTCCTCTTCTTATATAATATTGTTTAAAGTTCATAATTCCTATACATAAAGAGCAATATTTTTATTTTTTTATTTTCATCTCGCCGAATTGTATATGTTGCTGTTTTTTTTCAATGATCATCGCGTACTCGTAATTTGAATAATCCCATATTATTTTGTCGATTTTTTGGTGAAATTTCGGTATTATGAACATAACGTAATATGATATTAAATTAATTGAAATATTTTTTTTTTTTATTATTTTTAAGTTTTTAAAAATGTAAACGAATGAAGCAGTAAAACTAGCCTATTTTTCAGCTGTAAGCTTAGCATCGCTTATCTGTGCTCCAAATGCAGAACTACCTGTATTAATTATTTATTATTATTATGGTTTTAAATTTATCGGTTCGGTGGTTTTAAAATATGAAATCAAAAAAGAAACGGTTAGAAACCTTAGAGTAACTTTAATATTTTTAAGGGATACACCAGCAACCTTGTAAATTGCAGCAGTGAACAAATATTTCACGATTGTGCCACGGTGAACAGCAATTATATGTTTTATTCAATTCAAAACAATAAAATATACAAATCACATAGTATATACATTTTTCTGAAACATAGGACAGCGAGTAAAAAATTAACGAATTAAATTCATTCAAATTTAATTTCCTTAGCAAGCTAATGTATATATATATATATATATATATATTACATATTATTTTAACGAAAACTTTTACCTACGCAAAGTAAAACATTAATACGGCGGATAAACAATACGAAATTAAATTGTTTTATTGAAACCGTGTTGTTTTTTTTTTTTTTTTTTTTTTTTTGTTTATATTATAAAAATACATAATATACTTCTGTATTTATACCGACCGACCGTATCCAATTATTATGATTAGACCTACTGCATTATGTTGTATACTTTTTCAAAAATAAATTACCCCCCATTCGAACGGGCCTTTTTTTCGCAACAAAGGTGTATCCGTCTATAAAGGAATGTGATTTGTTATACGATTCGAATATTTTGAAAGGAACTCATATAACCGTGAGCGTATATCGTCATTTCGCTATAATCTAATACACTTTTATCTAGACATAATATCAGTCATGTGTGTCGTGTTACGGGAGAGATGCGCCCAGATGCGACTCCCGCGAAGGAGATAAACTTACATTGTATTTACAATATCTCAATAGCTGTTGTGAATTTTGTTTATACCCGAAAATATTAGGTATACACAGTATAGTAAATAGCCCGTTATTATTGTTCGTTCAGCATATGTTACCGTATGTATAGTAGAAATTGATAAAATAATATTATCATTACGATTTTCACTGCGGAGAATGTAATATATTTTTCGCATAAGAGACAGTGATACGGAAAGTCGGACATATTATATTATACTTTGCACCACTGTAGACGAAAGTCGCGGGAAGACGTGGGGCACAATGGGGTAATGTAATTTACCCATATTTTTTATGACACTAAGAGCAACGATAAATCATTATCATTACGGAGAAAAAAACGATTCTGAAGTTATAGGTGTTTTTCCCTTGCAACACAAAATGGTGAATCGATAAATCGCGTCATTTATTGTCGGTTTTATAGCGAAAGGTTTGAAATGTAGGTACATTTTTCAAATAAAGTACCACCGAGCAAAAAAAAAAACCCGCATCTTTTAAGGTACTTGGCGAAAAAATCTGATCATTTTTGTTAGTCGAAAAAGTGTTTTCCGAGAAAAAAAAAAAAACAAAACAATCGGTATTGAGGCTAAAATAGCTTCTTCGTGACAGTCAGCATGCGAAATGCCTGGTTTAATAATATACGTTTATTTTAATTATACTATTTATATTGTATTATTAAGCATTTCTCGTTTTCTCGAAAAGTTAAAACGGCCAAACGCGGCGATGCGGTTTCATACAAAACTTTTAGAATTTCGAATGTTTTTTTTGCGCACAAGTACATTGTATTCAGTTACTTATTCTTTTTAAAAAAAGACGTCAAACGCTTTTTTCACTGGTGCATTTATCACGGCGAGTTGGAATTTTGGGATTATTGGCGCCAGTGATGACAGGACTAAAACTTATTTATGGGTGGGGGGGGTGGGTGTTGGGGTGAACCGATACTTACAAGTTCCTGGACGTAACTACAAACAAACTTTGGAGGACAAAGTGGTCCAAAATTTATTTAATATACCGTATATTGTTCAAAACACTTTGGCAATTTTTGAGCTATTTATATGTATTTTATGTTTGTGAGACTTTTTACGTAGTTTTTTTTCGGTAGGCATTAATATGTACCGTGTAGATTTAATTGTTTCACCAAATAGAAATGCTTGAAAAATGTTGTATTAAATGGTGAAATAAAAACCATTAGAGATTGATGTAGTACTTTTTTTCATAAGCGGTTTAGTGTCATAATTTGACGAAAATCGTAAATTATTACGAACTGCCGCATTACAAAACGCGTGTAACCGAACTCCGTTCAGAATGATTTTTCGTTAACAATAGTTTATGATTTCTTACAGATATAAATTAAATAAACTATTGTATCCTATACTTTCTATTTCCCACTTACGACAGTGGCACACCCGTCTTCAGTAAAATATCTTTTTTTATTTTTGTGAATATTAATAGGCCGATAACTCAGCAGGTTTATGGTTCAATTGAATCACTCTGTATATTATTTTTTTTAGCTATTATTATTGAATTCGACGTAGCTCTGTTGATACCTATATATTGTGTAACCACATTTCGTATCCAGTTTTACATTTTACTTGTAAAACTAGTATGTGTATAGTGTATACATGTAGTGTGTACTCGTAACATGTTATAATATAATGTACGTAAATTTAAAAATAACAAAACCCGAATTCAGCACAAAAATGTTTACTTTTACTTACGTAAATATATACGCATTTCGATAACAAGTCGTCGTCAAGACTAAACATAGCACACAGATCCAGGCGCGTACTGGCTCATCATTTTATACCGGAAATAATTGAAGAAGGTCCCTTTTTTTAACACCTCAGTACATTTTATCGTAAAAGTAATTTACGGAGAACTTCGTATTAAATTATTGAACATTTATCAAGTAATTAAAAATTCTTATTTACACAAAATCACCAAAAACTCGGGAATTCTAAATACAGCTATAAATAATTTAAAAAATGCCACAATATTTTGAATATTTCAAAACACGTCCGGAATTCACCGATGGACCAGTACGTACCAACTGTTGCTTTGCCATTTCACTATTGTTGATTCATGACTTTTCATTCTGTTCCGCCGAAAACCTTGAGTGAATTCATACACTCTTCATTTTAGTATCGGTCTTGCCCAATTTAAAAACAAATTAAAAAAAAAAAAACTGAAAGTTAAAAAACAAAACAAAAATAATACTGCCGATGGGTGCGGCATCATTGAACGTGGGCAGTTGGGTAGATCGGGTACCTAAAGTTATTATATTTAGATCTTATAATTTATTGCTAACTGTATACGATTCTGAGCTAATTTCAGTTATATTTGTTTTGAAATGTAATATTTATGATTTTTTTCAAAATTTGATCCTAAAGCGATTAAAAAAAAAAAAAAAAATACAAATTTTGTACTTTTTTTTCCCACTAAGTACAATTTATAACAAATCTCGTGTTAAATGTCCAAGAATTTTTGTTTGGTCAAACGATTTTGTTCATATAGTACCTACCAAAGAAAAACTACATAAAAACATTAAACAATGTAGAATGCTTATTATAAGTCCAAACACTTTTTAAGAATATTTTGAAAATTTTACTACGTCTAGAAAGGGCCAATATAAGTTTTCAGTCAACATTTCAAGTATCTGCGGACATTTTAAACTGAATAACAACAAAACAACAAGATTGAAATTAATTATTAAATCATATAAACTATTAAATCAAATATTAAACCATATAATTTCTGTAAATTTTCCAGTTCTTTCCACCTTTTTTTCTGGTTTCGTTCAATTGTTAACAAAATCACACAGAAATAAAATACTTTCTTATTTTTAAACTAAATTCAAATTTCAACAAATGGTTTCTTGTCGTTTTTGATTGGAGCAATATTTTTGGTAAGAAATATGAACCGTAAAAATTTAAAATAATGAAATTGTCCGCCGTAAATTTGTCCGTAGTTATTTTAGTATTTTTCTGGGTTTTCTGAATTGTTATAAAAACTGTTTGGAAAATTTTAAAAATGACTTATTTGTTCACTAACTAGATCCCAAGTTCAATAAAAACGGTCTTATGCTCGGAATACACGATGTTAGTTTTTCAAACTAGAATAGGTATTTCCAGCGTCTGTCTTAACTTACTATCCTGGCTTGGAATAAGTTAGAGTGGTTTACACGATACTAGGAAATTCATTGTTAGTATCATTGTAGGTACTTTACAAGATATTAGAGTATTCAACGAGTCTAAACTATCCGAATAGTACTTTTAATATTTTCTTTTCATTTTTTTTTTATAAAAATGTGCATTTACTGGAACCGAAAAATAATTTTAAATTTATTCTCTTCGTTAGCTACCTGTTCGGGATCTGGTTGATTTCTCAATTATTTCTAACCTTTGACAGTAAATTGCTCTTAAATCTTAAATTGTATTTTTAATATCTTTAGTAGTCATAATATGTATGCCGATTGAAAACAACTTGGCGTATATTTTTAAAGTGAAATATTACGTATAGACTTTGTATTTATTCGATGGAATTCTTACATTCCATAGACATTCTTCCTCATGATATAATTGTACAAATTTTAAACTAACATCATTACTTAATTTCGGCTATTTTGATCAACAACACTATCGCCGTAATAAAATTACAAAACTCGGTACTAGTTTTGCCATACACACGAAGCCGAACACAAAATTAGGACAGTAAATTTTGTAGTGGGGCCCTTCTAACAGAAAAAATAGAACGCCATCCTAATAAATTAGGAAAAAACACAGACAAGTAAACATTTTATTTTATTATTATACCTAACAGTTGATATTACATTTTGTTTTGTTATATAGACCAATAATGTATACATCTTAATAATATTATATAATAAAAAAAAAAAAAAAGCTGTCCTCGGATAATGGGAACTGGTGCAGCCATTGTTATAGGTAATTTATTGGATACCTGTAAGCAACGATAAACCATTGCTAACGAATATTTCTTTATATTGTACTGATTTTCCCATTGTTCCTCTTTTTTTCCCGGTTTTTAACATTTTCAGAGACAAAAATCCTGGGAAAATCATAAAATGAACTTTTTAAAGTACTTTCTCAATTCTTTATACAAAAAGTGCAACCATTGTAAATTGGAGCCAAATTGCTTGTATAAAATCTTGTTCACAGGAAAAAATATTCGTAATATTTTACTTATGCATTTCGTAATTAATTTACGCGATAACTATTTCGATTCGAAATAGCTGTGCAAGTTTTCTTACCACCTTAGCTTATTAAATGTATGTACGTTTCAAGTACACACAATATTATCATATAAGCATGAAGTATTACACGGAGCGCGTTTTTTCAGCTAAACGTGTCGCTAGACCGGCTTAATCCACATTAAGTATATAAATAAACCGATTACTTTTTAAATACGTGTAACGTCAGATATGAACGTGAACGCGATCACAGCATGTTATATAAATTCTCCGGTTTAAATTTTTTTCTTATTTTTATATTCTCCAATTGAACTCCATTTTTTTTTCTCGATAAAATCACAGTCCATTATAATAATTCACAAATTATTATTTACACAGTTAGGCATATTAGTTTATCGTTGCTTACAGATATAAATAAATCGTAATATTTTACTAATATACTGTTTTACTTCCGTTTTTTTCGATTTTTCACATTTGACGAGAATCACAGGGGAATTTGTTGATTTGTTTTTTATATCATATTATGGTAAAATTATTACGTATGCATTCTCTTTAATAATATTTGTTGAAACTTGTACCTATTTTCTTGTTTTTCATAAGTTTTTCTGCGTTTAACCATAATTTTTTCCAGTTTTTCCAATTTGTTTTAAAAACTCTTGAGAAAATCAAAATATGAACGCTTTAAAGTATCTTCTCAGTCAAATTTCATTTCAGAAAAGGCGTTACATCTAAACCCGAAGCTAGGTTTCTGGTAGAAAAGTTGTACTTAGTTAAAAAAAAAAAAATAAATGAAAAACCATCTTTGTAAAACCGTAAGTTTCTTAGCTTCACTCAGAATCTAAAATGATAATCCTTACTTATTAAAAAAACGAGTACATTTAAAATTTCCTGTTGCAAGCGAAAAATGATATTGCGATACATTATGATGATTTATATTATTTTTCTTTTGATGTTTTAGAAATCGATACTGGCCACAAACACAATTGATTGAGCACTTCGAGATTTGCTTAAATTATTTTTTACGTTGAGAACTTATCTCCAAAACGATTTTAGATTCTGAGTAGAGCGAGGAATGTATTGGTCTGACAATGATGTTTGTTATTTTTTTTTCTGTAAACAATTTTTCTACCAGAAAGCATACTTTGATTGTTAAGTATAGCACCTTTGATGAAAGGAAATCTTCTCTGGGTGGTACTTTAGAGAAGTCATGTTTTTGAAGTTCTCATTAATATTCGAGATAACGGGGAAAACCTCGGGTCTTTAGGTTAAAAAAGATTGAAAGATTAAATATAAGGTTGTCATTGGCAACCGTTTTTATTTATTTTTTTGTTATTATTAATTTTTTTATTATTTTTATATTTTATGACAATCATGTTATCATGGGAACGCACATTGTTGTAATCATTTTACCAAAATATGACACATATATTGTTGACAAAGCAACACTATCAACTGAACTCCTCTCGGAATCGTTTTTCGTTAGCAATGGTTTATCATTGCTAACAGATATGCTAACCTTCCCAACTTTCCGCCTACAACAGTGGCCGCACCCAAGTGCGACTATGTCCGTATTTTTCTTTTTACCTTTTATTCGTTTATGTATAAATGTTTAAATTTGAATATGAAAAATTGTCGGAATAATAGTATTTCCTATATTTTAATGGTATCTACTACATATAGCGAAGTTTTACTGTGGTTTCCTGCGTTTTAAATGTTTATATAAATATTCTAGAATGTTTTTAAGAATTTAACCCGAAAATTCGTAGCTCAAAGAAATTCTGTATTTTAAATTTTTAATTCCCGTCTCCCGGGAACAAATGAAAAAAAAAATATTGTTACTTATGAAATATAATTACATATATTATAAAAATTGCAAATATTTTAATTATACTAATTAAATATATAAATGTATAACTTTGTAGGTACATACGATAAAAAAAAAAAAAAAAATAGTACTCAAAATTTTATGGATGTATATTTATAATATTTATGAATATATAAAAAAAAAATAAAAATAACAATCGCGAAAACTAACGGAGAAATGGCCGCATGCATATTGCGACGCGTGTTGCATGTTAAATAGAAATGTCTGTGTATTATTAAAATTAAAACCCTGTCAATTCGACGACGACGACTTTCGTTTCGGTACGGTATATTGCGGTTTATAAGGTTATTTTTACAACCCCACATAAAACTATAAGGGTATAATTATTACAGTTATACGGAGTTTACTTCACTTTGTTTCGTTTCGTTTCGTTTTTTTTTTTTTTGGCCACTCATACAACCTGCAATGTTTCGAGCAGTGATGCAGCTTTCGGTTTCGGTTTTATGTTATTTAAGTATAATATAACGTTCATGGTTAAGCGTATAGTTGTTGCGGTTGTATGCATTTCGTTCCTACGAATGTAAGACGAGGATAGGTCGTGACCTACTGCACGGCACAACAATCGTATAATATTATACGTGGAAAAATAAAAAATATGTACAAAAATAGTAAACTTGGATTGTTTTTATTATATACCCTATCGCATTATAATATGTAAGCATGATTTGACCCTTTTGTTACTTTCTAATTTCTTTAAAATATCATTTGATCGGTAAACGTTTAATTAACAAATTGATGCACACTAACGACTAAAAAATCATGGCCATTGAAATGAACAGTGGTGTTGAAAGAGCTAAGAAAGTATATCTCACTGTTAGAAAGCTGAATTGCGTTTTTTTTTCTTTAAAAATATTTTCAAATGTTTTAATGCCGTTTTACGGGATTGCTTTTTATTACAACTGCACTGTATTGCAGATTTTAATATTAAATTCATCGATTAAATCAAAAATGTATGCTATTCCGATTAAATATTTACAATTCGTACATACGAGTTTTATTGTATATTATAATATACATACAGTTACAATAAATGTTTTTTTTTTTTATTATTGTTTTCGAACACTTGACTCATCGAGATCTTTACGATTCAACTACGTACGTTTTACGTATTTAATATGATTCTAAATTCATACTGTCTAAACGATTTTATTCTTTTATCACATACCAATCGTTAAATCATTAAGTGGACTTCATTATTATTATTATTATTTGGAATCGGCAACACTCGAAATTTGGCGTAGAGAATATTTGGTTTATACTTCGTTTTTTTCTGGTAAAAATGTCTAAAAAAATAATTTTAGGACAATTACATTAAGCTGAAATTATCTATTGTTTCAAGTTCGATTAGAAACTTGTTTAAGCAATAAAAACCTACATTCTCAATATATCAACAAGAAAAAAATTTCTTTCATAAAGGAAGTTATACTATATATTTCCTCGTAAAAAAAAAAAAGAAATACGATTTTTGGTAGAAAAATAAATCGGAAAAATCTAAAATAACAGAAAATTTATTGCCGTAAATTTGTCAGTTTTTCGATAGATTTTTTTTATAACTCCCGGTCTCCGTGCGTATCATTTAGAAAGTTCGACTAAATGTTCTCTTGTCAGTTTTTCATTTGAGCAAGTTTACAGGTAGAAAATTGTTTTAAAACCTTAATGTTGACGAACAACCAGAATTGTTTAAAGGGGGGGCGGAGGAATATGTGTTCATTTTTTATTCAAATAAAATTTGTGAAAGGTGGCTACTACACTCAGAATTTCAAGACGGTCGGCAACTTCGTAAGTCGATAAAAAAATGTTAACAGCAGTTGGTGCTTACTAATCTTACTTTTACAGGTTACCGTGTACCGTATAGACGTACAGAAGATAACCAATGACTATTGTGATTGCTGTTTTCAAGTATTTTATATAATATTTTGGATCTTCACGATAAATATAAAATATCAATATTGATATTAGAATTTGCTAACTTAATACTTTGTAAGAACGTTACATATTAAATGTATAGAATTTTGTTTTTTTTTTTTAAATCCAGTCAAGGGGGTGGATGTTTTAATAGCCGAAGCACCCGATTTATCTAAGCGCTCACAATAATAATAATAGTAAAATAAAATTCGAGTAATAATATATATATTTGAGTATTGTATATTATATATTACAGTTAATATTCAAAAATAATTTACTATTGAATTCTAGCAATTTTACTAACGGCATAATAATACGGCTTATGGAATTCAATATTATTTTATTTATAATATTTTTGTATATATCACGAAGTGAAAAACCGAGTCAATATATTGGTATCATCTTTTTTTTTTTTTGCAATATTCCAATGAAATGAATATTAACGGAAAATAAAAAATAGTTTTACTTGTTTTTGTTCATTTTGCGTATTCAGTTGAAATAATGTTAATAAAAAAAAAAAAAAAAAAAAATTGAAAAGTAATTTAGTTTATTTTAAATTGAAAAAGGGTAGTATTTCCAGCAAGTAGGAAGTTGAATGGTAGGATACATAGAGTTATTTAAATTAAATGTGTTCGCGACCATAAACCAGTGCTAACGAAAATATTTCTGAGCAGAGTATTATTAGTCGCATATCATTAGTAAATTTTCCGGTTTCCCTCCATTATAATGAGAAAAGTAGGAGAAAAATAAAAAAAAATTACGACCACCTCAATATGTCAATTTGCATTCTGGAATCAAATTTGTAGTTGATGACTGGAATTGTAGTTTTGGTCGATAAATTGTTTACATATAGGAAAAAAAAACACATCAGTAATATTGTTTAAAACAATTCGGGAGTTGTTATTATGTAGTTTTTCAGTTGCTGTTATCGATTTAAGTCCACATAAAATATTGTGCCGACTGCTATAAGCTGTTATAGCGTAACTGTACGCGTCTCAACAATACGATTATGTCCCCATGTCTCATTAGTAGTTCCATTTTAAAATCAACTATTTACCTATCGCAATATTTTACGTGTCTTTTTTAACTCAAATGCATTGATCATAAAAAAACAGATTCGTGTTTTTCTCGGCCGAAAAAAATACTCTCTCTTCGTCGTAACGCACGAGAAGGATAATTCGTATTGCGAAGTTTTGTTTATTTTAGGATGGATGTCGTCAGAGGTCTGGGTTTGGTATGTTCCCTCGAAACGTGGATTTTTCTACGAATTCTACATAATACATCTATAAATAATTGTATATTATTTGGGCTACGAATACGGACGTTTTATTCGTAATGTTGTGAATCGCTTATTTAGTAGGTATTTTATTTATTATTATGTTAGTCTTAAGGATAGGTGTAGATAAGGTTTTGTGCGTCTCGCAGAAACGTATTAGGATCTTTTTTGTGCGTCTCGCCAGTCTACGGACGATTACCATAATAAATTATAATCGGTCCAAAACTATATTTATATATATTTAAAAAAAAAAAAAAAACGTTCGAGAAACAATAAGAAGATAAATAACTCGGAATTCGGTATATATGTCCCCGGTGGATTTGAGACGTCCATATCGACTCGGCGTAACGGCGGCGGATGTTCTATCAAAGTAATATTTTAAAAATGACACCGAATTTTATTGTAAAACATTTTATGCAATAACAATGTTTATTACCACTGAACATTATTATACTTAATGTTTCTGTTTAGTTTTAAATCTTCTTATTACGTAACGCAACATTTCGATAGTTTTTTCGTCAACTATATATCGGGAAAGGGGCGTGTGTACCTTGTTGCTCGTAGCGCAAATTTGTTTAAATTTTGTTACTAAAAAAAAAAAAAAAAAAATTATGCGCCCGCCCGTATAGTATTTAATTAAAGTAATTCAAGATTTAGATTCTGAGTGAATTNTAATAAATTATAATCGGTCCAAAACTATATTTATATATATTTAAAAAAAAAAAAAAAAAAATTATGCGCCCGCCCGTATAGTATTTAATTAAAGTAATTCAAGATTTAGATTCTGAGTGAATTGATGGAATGTATTAGGTTTACTATGATGTGTTTTATTTTATTTTTTGTATCTGTCAGTAATTTTTCTACCACAATTCTTGCTCCAAACGTAAACTCTGAAGAAATTTTCGTGTAGCATTTTTGATGTGATTGGTGCATTAGAGGGGTCAGTTTTTAATTTTCTTTGTAGTTTTTCTAATAAAAGTGCGGGAAGACGCGGTATGTAGAAATTCGATTTATTATATTATACGTGGTTGACATAATATGTCCCAGGTTTGAAAATGCCATTTCCGACGGTTGGAACGATTTTATTATGCGTACCTGGATAGTACAATAGACAAGTATATACCGACAAAAAAAAAAAAAAAAAAAAAAATAATAATAATAATAACTGCGTACTTACTTATACTGTCTGTTCCCATTCCCAAGACGAATTATCTAAATAATAACGCTTCTAATACAACAGAGAATTGTACGTGCAGTTTATAGTTTTTTATTATAATATATTCGTGTGTTTATTCGGATTTCCCGCGTGTGTTTCTTTTCCCGACATATTATTTGTTGACATTATTATTAATATTATACACAATATTATGTATTACCGTTGCAATTCACTTTGTACTCTCTTACAATATGGAAATTCGACGTAAAGTATGTCTTCGCGGTGTCTCACGTGGTTTGTTTAGTCTCGAAGTCGCAACTATTCCTCGGTCCTTATTTTTACTGTGTCTATCAATACGGGTGAATAAATGTAAACGATTTTTTATTCCGGAAATTGTTTTTTATACAATTCAAGAGACAAGTAGCTCTAAATTATTATTTTACCGTTATTCAATGTTAAATCTTAATTTTGTTTGCGAACCACAATCCGCTTTTGATTTTCAAACGGCAACTTATATTATAAAATTCCATACATTATCGTGTTAACATGTTCGAACTTCGCCAATCCATCTGCTGCACCGATGTGATACTCTATCTTTATGTTTGCCGTTTTGCGAGTAGAAATAGAGTACTTACATAAATGCTGCCACTCAAATAACGCTTCACTACTCTCCTGCCCAAATTTATAAGTGGAATATCCGATCAACGAGTTGACGGAAATTTTAAATGTCAACAACAACGGTAATTATTTAAAGTAAAACTATTATCTATTAATGGCATTTGTAATACATGTTGATGTTGGAAAATTAAAAGTGTTCAGTGTTACTCCTCGAAATAAGGACGAAAACAAATAAAGATAACGTAACACTCAAGAGCGCATTGTTTCTTATACACATTTGAAAATATATTTCAAAAAAATTTAATACTGAGTGTTTTATATTAACTTAATCATCCTGTATATAAGCGCATTAATACTGTCGTACGCATTGTCGTGTAATTGCGTTGCGACTTTTGCGTTGTCTCTCGTTTTCGGAGACTGAATTTGTTTTGTCTACATAATAATAATATAAGTATAAGGATGTCAAAAGTGATGTTCTAAATATATTTTATTTTATATACCCATCAAAACCCGCTCACTCGCACAGTTTTTCAATTACAACGCAAACGCGATGCTATTGTTTATTTTTTTTCTCCGTATACTGCCACCGAGTTATTTAAATGAATAACACAATGTTACCTGCATTATTGTTTTGCGGTTAAAACAGATCTGGACATATTATTATAATACCGCGGGAGTTATTTTATCATTATTATTGTTACCATTATAACGTTATTTTTTTAACCACGAACCGTTACGGGGGTTTTGGCGATATTGTTTGAAGGGCTCCGTGCAGCAACCAGGCAAGGCCGCGTTTTAAAATTACCTAGGAGAAGAAAAGTTAATTTGGACTGCTCTATTTTTTGTACATAAAATACTCACACAGACTTGGAATTTTCTATTCCATTTGGTAGGATTTATTTGTTTTGTTTTGTTCATAATATTGTTACTTCAGACAAGACCACGTTGCCCACATCCCGATATATGTAAATTAAACCCAACTTGTTCTTTTATATAATTGAAAGGAGATAGAACTGCGTTAAAAGTTGACAAAACCTGATTTTTTTGAAATAAAAAAAAAGTGGACAAATCTGGTTGTTGCATGGAGTCTTTCGATTGCCTATTCGAAAACCGAATGCACTTTCAGACAACTTGAAAAACTCCTTCGTTTACTGTTTTTGACATAGATAATAAACTAGATTTATTGGTTCCTTACACTAATTATAAAAAATATGTTAAACATGTAAAGCTATTCGGGCTCTATAATCGCCATTCGATAATTTAGCCATTCGTTTCTATTATTATGTCATAATTTTATTTCTGATTTATTTTAATACATTTTATACATTAGTCTAAACTAAAAAAAAATCGAAAAAATATTTTTAATATGATTTGCTTGATAAAATATTTATATTATGTAAACAGGAGAGAATTAGTATCTATTAGTCACCATCATTACCGCCGCCTCAATAATATGGTCTTAACGATACCTAAGCCTCTAACGTTTGGCGCCATTGAATGCAGAATAGCGAACAAGCGATCTTTTTTGGATAGCTGGGATTTTATTTCGCAGACGATAGGACGATTTATAGGGTATCGTTTGTTTAAAAGTTCCCTTTTTTTTTCTTACACTTTATCTGTCTCTTAAAAAAAAAATATACAAAAATATAGCGCTCCTCTTTATTTGTATTCGTAGGTTCAGTTCAAATATTATTAATATATTTTATATCGACAGTTGATTTTAAAACATGTAGCGACCAAAATAAGTTATTTAAGTATCTGATTGTCGAGAATATGTATATCATAATTATATTACATAATGTAATACTCGTCGAAAATATCGATCGAAGTTATAATAATAATTACGATTATATAACAATGTTTAGAGTAGTTTTGATTGGCACGCGGAACTGGAAAGAAAAAACCGCAGTATATTATATCTGGGAGCCGGTTGAAACGCAGACAATCAAAATATCGACAAACACAAAATGTTAACAGATAAATACGTCGTTAAATTAAAATAAAATAAATATAAGAATAAAAAAAAAAAAAAATATTATAGGTTATGTCTTATATAAATAAAAAACATTTTATTGGATATAAATTATAAATAAAAATAAAATATATGAACATGAAATAAAATAAAATAATGTTATATTGTGACCAACGGACTGAAATATTCTACTACATACTATGTCCCAAATGAAAAAGGCATAACCGACTTTGACTGTTTTTGAGCTCTTGTTTAACTGCACACATAGCCGCTTGTCCAAAATCAATTAAAATATAGTCAGGCTGTAAAGCCATATTATTATCCGATGCATAGTCTTGTAAATCTTGAAACGTACGAATATAACATTGTTTAGATCTACTACTCAAGTGAGCAAAAACCAGAGGTGAAATTCGCGAATTCGTATCATGTCAAACTGGAACATGAACCGAATATAACTGGTGGAATATTGCGGGTAGAATCGTACGGGAAATACTGAATATTTTATCGTTATCTGTGTATACAAAGTTGCATACACCACTGAGTATACAGTATCCAAATGAATACTGTTCACTATTTACTTTTATGCGAACATATTTTAACGTTAAATTATGAAATTCATTTTCTTTTTTCGATGATATTTTATACTTGTCGACGTTTCGACCGTCGATATTTCGATTGTCGACCTTTCATACCCATCATATCTAAATACGGATATTCGATTCGTGCACTCCTCCGGTTTCTTTTCTTATCAGAACAACCGTTTTCTTAAAATTATATTATATTATTATTATATATATGCGTTGATTAAAATTATGCAATATATACTAATATTAAGTTGTAATTTATGTGTTAAAACAATCAGACAAGTATGGGTCTGCAAATTAAAATTTTTTTGTAAATAATGTGTAAAAATATTCCGTATAAATGAATGCTGAATTGTTGATAATAGTATTATGAATAGTATGAATGTTACTTTTCATCACCGTTATCTTCATCCGATGATTTAATGACTTTCATCATTTCAATTGTTGGCGGTTTTCTTGTATTTTCTTTAATATATAGTGAACTTATACGCGAGTCTGACCTTTTTGTAATGTGTTATAATAGATTTCGATAAGCACATTCTCTTAACAGTTATCTTGTGTATTTTTCACTGTTATTGTTCATATTTTTATTTGTTGCTTCTGCGGCCATTTCTGATAAAAAAAAAAAAAAAAAAAAAACCGAAAGCATTTCGTGATTTTATCATAAATAAATAACATAATGTGTAGTAAGCAATGTATGCAACATGTAAATCAATTTCACTCATTTAGGGGTAACTGTTTTGGCCGGTGGTATGTGCTTGGTATATTTAGCTGGGTTCAGCTAAAATGTTCATTAAGATGCTGATGTCTAATTGCCTAAGCCTATCAACTTTCCCGACTAGAGTCGACCACGCTAGATCGTTATAGTTGACGTCATCCACCGGAATAATTATAATTATTTCCACAGCGATTGGGTCTTGTCGTTTTCTAAAGACTACGCCTTTCGGTTTCCAAAAAATTATTCATAGACACGAAAACAAAAATTACACACATCGTTGTAAAACCTATATATTCCTCATTGGGTTCAGAATTTAACAAAAAATAAAAATAAATTCGATTTGTGTCGCACACTGTTCAAATCGTCAAAAATAACTAATCTATAACATATTATTACATTATATATATGTATGTTAAACATAATTATTACACTGATCTGTTAATTTTAAGCAAGCACACAAGTGTTAATATTTACGAATACCTAATTTTTTTTTAATTTTGTCAAAACATTAAAATAAGTATATTTATCAGTAAAAATATTACGAATTCATAAAAAAAATCATTTCACTGCATATTTTGCATTTATAATACAATTATTTCAATTCGTTCGTGCCGAGTATTTTATATATTTTGTTCTATGTGTCCTTGGGCTGCTGGGTATAAAATAATTCAATCACGTGTCGATCTCGTTTTGATTATGCTTAGTATCAACAAAATATTTTCTAAACTAATAATTCAATATCGGTTATTTTACATGGTAAACGATAAACAAATGGGCGTGCTCTATGAGCGAAGGGGAAGTCATAAGTTTTAAACATACCCCTTCATTGATAAAATAACCACATGCATATAATGATTTTCAGTATTGTATATCCCGGAAATTGTTTTATTTTTTTTATTTTTAGAGATGAAAAATATCGTCTGTAGTGGTCCGGTAAAAATTCGCGAAATCTAGCTTCAGTTATTTAAAGTTTAACTATAAATAAACCTATACGAACCGGAGTTAATATAATAACTCATAGTGTAAGTTGTATATACACGTAAACTGATGTTAAGTAGTAAAATAGTTTTATGAAACAAATCAAAAAGTATACAAGAGTAGTACGATGTTTTAATGATCCAAGTACATATAAATTATTGTTTATTTTCACCTTATGGACCTTCTTTAGAACCTAACTAATCATTTAGCGAAAACCGCATTAAAAAGTTCACAACCACATGAGACAGAAACGGAAAAAATCATTAAGTAGTTTACGCTATTTAATCATAGAAAAATATAAATACTACGCATAAATTGTAGTTTATTAAATTGATAATTAAATTTTATCGAATAATTGTATAATTTTTTCTACAAAACTACCAACTTTCATTTGCGTTATCAATAAACATAATATGTTCTATAAACGAAATACACCCTCCTTCCTCGTTATCCGGTAGAATATTCCTGTCCAAGCCTCTGAATTAAAATATTAAATTTGATTAAATCTCTAAAACTGCAACAATATAATTAATAACATTTTTTTATTTTATCTGTTGGCAAACTATATTATTACATACGGTTTACTCACACGTATCGAAATTGCATATACAACGCGCCGTGTGATCTATATTTTTATAATTTAGGTTCAAAATAGCAGTATAATACTGTGATCATTGATGCATAATATTTTTATCCGATAAAAGATAACTTAATGACTTAGAGAGATTTATCAAAATATTGATCAATAATAACTTTCAGTTATCTAGATAACAGATACAAAGATATCAAAAATAATATTACATGACTGTATAGGTAGATAATTTAGTTTCGAAATCTATTACTATGATAAATACATTTTTATTGTACAAACAAACAATACAAGAAAACAGTTGTAAATTAAAAACAGAAAATCTCTTGAGTGATGCCGAGGTACGGATCGCTATTTAATTATATTTTAGATTCTAAACGAAGCGAGGAATGTATCTGTTTTACATCGATATTTATTTTTACCTGTATGCAACTTTTCTACAAGAAATTTTGATCCGGTTTTTTAATGTAGCTTTTTTTTTTGAAAGAATATCTGATTGTGGTATTACATTAAAGAGGTAATTTTTTAATTTTATCTGAAGGTTTCAAAATAAATGGGAAAACGGGAAAATTTATCTTCAAATTGTAACTATTAAGCCCCTTCAAAACTAATATAACTGAATTCCGCTCAGATTTATTTTTCTTTGGCAAAAATTAATCCTTGCATACATTACATTTCGTCTCTACTTATCCAACCTCTCACTCACAGCAGTGGCTTACCATCGTGATAAGTTTTTCGTTTGTTATTTATCTACTTGATATTTAACATTAAGGTTCAAAAAAACCAAAATATTAAATTTAGTGTCATTATTTATATATTCTATTTTAAACGATTTCATATATATAATCCGGACACTGAATGTGATTTGCTGTGGAGATTATCTTACCTAACTTAACCTAACTTCTACAAAATCGACAACTTGACCTATGGTTTATTTATGTTTTATTATTTTAGTAAATTTTCGTCATTAAATTGTCTCGAATTAGTTTAATTATACAGAAACAAAATTGCCTTACAGTCGAGTATGTATGTTTAACACTCTCATTGTGTTTACAGAGTAAACTTTTACAAAATTTGAACCGTTTCCAATCATTTAATTTATTATGCTACTCTAGAAATAAAAAAAAATAAATAAACAATTATTGTTGAATTCAGCGTACAGAAACTTTTTTTATCAAGTTAGGAACCTTTTTTTTTTTTACATTTTTTACGATTTCCGCGTACACAAATATTGTTTAAACGTCAACTTTAAATTAAATTTTTTCGGGGACTTAAACATGTATATATATATATATATAATATATATGTACGTATAATGTATATAAAGGGTATCCCACAAAGATATACACATTGCTACATTTCTTGAGACAGTAAAGATATTCAAATTCTATTTTTTTTTTTTTTTTTTTTTTTTTTTTTATATTGCTCTCAGGTATAAGGCTCACGTACATCTATATTTGAATTACATTTTTACGTTTTGTTGGAAAAAACAAATGAAATAATTTTTTTTACTATTATTTTCGAAAAATTTGAAAATAGTCATTTTCTATAATTTGTTTTTCTGAAAATTTTGACGAAACGTCAAGATTTTCGTTCTTATCGTTTATCGTAACTTATCGTAACTTTTCATTCAATTCGTGATTAATAAAATTTTTTTTGCTTTAGTTTTTAGTTCATAGAAAAGTACCTCTAATTATGCAGCAGACTATAATCGTATTCGCTATTTGATTATTAACTATAATTATTTTTATTATTATCATTATCGTAGATTAATTGTACACTTTTTTTCTCAAAACTTTATATTTTTTTATTAAAAATCAATTTCAATTTAAATAAAGTGGATCCGTCAAAATTTGGAGAAAAATTTAAATTCTATACAATTTTCATTTTCAGATATTTCAAAAATAATAAATTAATAAAATAAAAGTTATTTCTTTAGTTTTTACCAAAATATAAATATTTAATTAAAACATAAACATTTGTAGTTTTTATCCCTATGATTATTATAAAAAAAAAAAAAAAAACAGTATTTGATTATTTGTTTAATCTCGAGCGATATTGCAATGAATATGTCTTCATCGGACACCCTGTGTAATGGAACTATCCGTTATTATGATAATCAAATATTTACTTATTTAGATTGAAAAAAAACAAAATATTATAACTCAAATTATAATAAATATTATTTATGTACCAAGTAAATTTTTTACGGTACGTAAACACAAAAATAAGTAGTGCAAGTAATAAAATATTTTTTAAAATTGTCGATGAAACTCGGCGATGATTTTTAACGAATTTTGTTTTGGGTTTTATTTTCATTTTTGCCGCTACTCTGAAATCTCATTGATATTTGTGTATGTTTATAAATGTTAACTTTATACTCGCTTTCTGTATAGGTAAAGGTAACTAATAAATATTTCGACTTTTGATTTTCGTAACCGTTATATCTCTGTCCAAAGATTTGAAAAAAAATTATATATCTATGTTTACCTTTCGATGATAATTTTCTTAATATAGGTCATATTAATCGGCATTACTTTAACATCATTAGGGATTTATTTTTGGTGGCCGGGGGAAAATTATGTCAATTTTCTTTCCGTTTAAAACGAAAAGAAAGTTAAAAAAAGTGCTCAAATGATTTTTTAAAAACGAAATTAAAAATTATCATTGCAATTTTCGAACGGATTTTAATGATTAGAAAAAACAAAAATCATATTCACTTAGAATCCTTCGAGATAATTGCTGGTTCATGATAAAAACATCTCCCTGTATTAACATTTATTATAATGTCTTGGCATATCTTGTAACTATAATCGTTTAACCTGTTCGAGAGCGAAATCCTTCTAGAAGAATTTTGAATAAAGCCTTTATAATCATAGCGACGTCATTGTCATTTATTTTTTTTTTTTAAACTTTTGATTGCCATGGTTGATCCATTGAGTCTATTTTCTGACATAGACACATATTAACATAGTAATGTTCTTACTATGCATTACCTTTTCATGCGGTTCAGTGTAGAAAACGTTATTTCGGGATCGTAGAAACAACTGGAAACATAATATAGTCAACACTAAAATCGTAAAACAATGCACATACATAAACATGGCCCGTCGGAGGAGGAGCTATATCATCTTTAGGCCACCCTCTTGTCTCACCCACTAAATCGATGTTATTATTATTTCGGCATTCGCGTAATTTTTGTACCTGTTGTGCACCTTGCAGATTATGGACGCCGACGACGACGAAGACGCAATCAACGGTACGCATAACATTATTATAATATTGGTACGGAACAAAACCTAATCACAGCGCAAGACCCCGCCGAGTGGTTCGTCGCGAAAACTGCGGCGACACGGAAACAAATAAAAATTCGTACCGTACTCGTTACCGTACATTATTATGACAATCATTCGCGCGTCGACATGTTTTTGCGGTGTAATTATGTTGCTGACGGCCCTGCAGTGCTGTTCGGGCGGTCGGCAATACGGAGGAAGCCGAAAGATCCGCCACGACCGCAAAGGGCAAACGGAGGGTACGCAGTCCGACATAGATTTCGAATTCGAGACCACCAAGGGCATGGACTACGCGAGCTACGACGACCCGTCCGAAGACGTGACGCTGGACGTGGTGCACAGTCTGTACGACACGCGTAAAGGCATCGTGCCCAATATCGTTTATCAAGGTAAGTGGTAGTTTTATTATTATTGTTATTATGGTTCTAACCAAACGCTTGTAGTAAAACAAAAGCTTTTCAATTGTTTTTTTTTTCGTCTGCCCGGAAGCCGCAATAGTTTTCAAACCAGAAACGCATGAGATAGACGTATTTACGTGGGTTAGGAGGTGTGATGGACGATCTCTCCGACCGTCATTATTGAACTTATTTTAATAGATATCTAACTCTACACCATTTCGATTTGTGCTTTCACCTATCAGTTAGCCTAAACGTTAATGTTTTTTTCTTCAGAAATCAATGTTTATTATGTCGGGTGGAGGGGGAATAAAATACTACTCGGCATCAAATATTATTGTTAACTAACACGTCTTTGACATTAAGGAGAACGGTATATTGTTGATTTTCTTGGAATTTTTTTTTAAAAATATAATCGTGGAAAATTGGTGAATAAAAACACCGGACAGACAGGACTATATTACGGCAAAACAGTTTCTGTTGTAATTTGATAAAACTAAAAACTCGCAGATAGCCGTAATATCTAGGAATATTTTCTGTATATAATAGTGTAATTTTTGAAATGATCTGCCTTTTTTTTTTGATTAGTTTAAAGGTCTGATTTATGTTTGAAATTCACTAGTTTACTCTCGGTTTTTTAGCACCGTGTTTATGGTTAACAATTCGTACCGAGTTCCATCAAATAATTGAGTTGTACATATTATAACAGTGGTTAAATAAAACTAATAGTTGAGCGTAATATTTGTAATTACACAAATTTTCAAAAAGAAAAAAAATAATATGACGTTTTATTTTAATAGCATATAATAATATAATATGTTCCTTTTTAATCAAAAGTTATAAAATATTATTCTTTGTCCGACTAAAAAGCTAAAAGTTAATTATATTCTCTAGGTAAATAATTCGACAAATAATATCATCCATAGTTAATGAAAAATCGTATAATTCAGCAAATAAATAATATACAAGATTGCGAGCAAAATTCTTATCGGTGTTGTGACAAACTTTCAGATTTTAATAACCTGTAGTTGCGAGAAACTATTATTAAACTGTCGGAAATGTTTTGTTTACTCTGTAAGAAAGATATTAAACAAATATAAATCATTTTGTCCTCAAAGACCAAAAAAAAAAAAAATTCGCATTTCGCTATGTAAATTATAATAGTTATTAACATGTTTATAATAAACCACTTATACAATATGACAGTAAAATATTTATATTAAACGGGATGAACTCTATTAATTAACTGTTTTAAATATATTTTTACAGTAGGTACGGGTTTTTTTTTTATAGAATGTTAATATATGTATAAAAAATATATATTTTAAATTGAGAATTATTTGTATGTTTTAATGCTTACAATATAAAATATTTTTTAAGCGAATTTCTTTATTTCGGAAAACCCAAACTTAAAAAGAAAACTGCATTACATTTAACTTTTTTTTTTTGACCACTGATTATACGACTTATAATGAACATCCCAATAAAGTTTCAAGCATTTCTGTTTAGTCTAACAATTTCACCCACAGAGTACCTACCAAATAATAACTATGCAAAATACCTGCAAAATTAAAATGTTAATTTATAGCTCAAAAGTTAATAGTTAACTACGTCTAGAAAATCGAAATATTTGATTTTTGTCTGTTTTAAGTCTCTACGAATAACTCAAACTGAATTATAGTAAAAAGAATAAAATTGAATAGATGGAATAAAAAAACATTCGATTAAATGTAATATTTAAAATTTAAATTAAAAAAAGTAAATTTTCCCGTTCTTTTTACGTTTTTTTTAGGTTTTGCTTAATTATTAAAAAAACTAAAATGTAAGTTAAAATAACGACTATAGTACTCAAAAAATTACCAATTTTTCTGATGTTTTAAATAAACTACAAGAAAATCAGATAGAAAAGAAAAGCTACAACACTGTAAAACCAATAAACTCCTTGCTTCACAAATCATCTACAATAATTATAATTTATTTATTTTTAAAACAGTGTAAAATATTTAGAGTAACGAAATATGCCTGTAAAAAAAATCCATATGACGTAAATTACGATAATTTATAACATTTTTTTTTTTGTTATTTAAAATTTATTTTATATATTATGATACAGAACAAACTTTGTGCTCAATCGTTCGGTTTACGTTTTCCGCGTACAAAAAAGAATAGTTCAATTGGGTCAAGGAAGATATAAAAATAACTACGTGGCGTCCTTACTTGTGCGAGTTTATTATGTATTATACTCGTATAATAGATGGTTCTATGGTCGTAACTTCAAAGGAGATGGTAGTAATAAACATATATTATACAGAATAGAACGATGACGATTTGATGAGATGCTTTCCGTCCAACGACCACGGTCCCGCGACCGTGGTCAACGACGACGATGAAAGACGGGAAATACTGCAGCATCGCCGTTTGCCTTTACAACAATGTGACATATTTTAATAAAGTATGATTATACGTCACGAGGGACAAGAGAACTGTGCATTATAACGTCTTTTTAGTATAGTACCTAGGTGGCTGTACCTGTTTTTTTACTCCTACCGGAAATGTAATACCGAGACGATAAAGTCTGTAATACGTAATTAAAATGCCTATGATTGAATTATTATTTTCAATCGATAATAGTTTGTTATGCGAATGTACCATGATTAACCACGTCAGCTGTATTTTGTCGGCGAGATTTTTATCGAATATGGTTAAGCTAGCCTAGGCTATTTTTTTTACGAATTCCAGTCCTCCAGTTATCTAATCATCTCGGCAGGTCCTAAGCAAAAAAAAAAAGACGTCCTAGGATAATGGAAACGGGTGTAGAGCCACTGTTACGGATGATTTAATGTATACCCGTAAGCAACAATAAACCATTGATTAAAAAAATACAATTCTGAGCGAGGTTCAGTTGATATTATTACAGAACAATATCTATGCCAAATTATAGTAAAATAATCAAACAGGCTCTATATATTTTCTTTAATAATGTTCGTTTAATATTACACTGATTTCCCCGGTTACCCTACGTTTTTCGACGTCTTCCCATGTTTTTTCCTAGTTTTTCACATTTTCTGAGAAAACTCCGAAGAATATCGAAAAACAATATCTTTAAAGCACCTCATTAGTGAAATTTCCTTTTAGATTGCTATCGTTAAAAGTGTGATCAAAATTGCTGGTAGAAAAGTTGTTCGCAGAAAAAAAGAAGGCCGCATTATATTTTAATTAACACCTAAATGTCTTATATTTTCCCATTTGGTTTTCGGTTTTTCAAACTCTACAAGAAAAACGTTGAGAAAAACGATAAATGACCTTCTTAAAGTACTTGCCTACGCCGATTTCCTTTCAGAAAAGGTGCTACGCGTAGAAATCCGAGCAAGTCTTCTGGTTGAAAATCGCGCACATATAAAAAAATAAAACAAACATCTTCATAAAACTATAAGCTTCTTCGCTACACCCAGAATCAAAAACAAACGATAACAGGACACTCCGCGTCCTGTAGATTTCAACACTTCCACGTACCTAGTTATTTATTTTTGTCGTCCAATCGTACCGCGGTAAGTTCGACCGCATATTTAAAATACCCGTCCCCGTACCGATTCGCAACTCGCGTGCTGATTATGAAAGTCACACAACAACAATACGTACGTGCGATATTATTTAAATCAATATACATTTACACCTTATCGTTGTACGCATCGCCGTTAATGGAAATAAAGTCGAAATTTGCGCGCTATTCATTTCGCGAATAATTCAATTATTTTCCGTAACAATCCGTTTTGTTGTTCTACCCGTTTTTGTCTTTTCGGAACATACCTACGTTATTTTATTTGTAACGCGCGGACGAACCCTTATAATAATATGTATTATGAAATCGATAAACGAAACCGAATGTAGATGTAGAATAATAGAATAACAATCGTTTTTACTGGAATGTTGATTTATCGATTACTACTGATGTGCGTACGGCTAAATATAATAATTGAACGACTATCGACGATAATCAGTGGCGGCGAACACAGAAGGTGTTTAGGGGAGGGCAGCGGTCTAAAATCCCTCCCGAAGCATAAGTTACCCTATAATTTATTGTAATGTTTAAATTTTTTATATTATAGTATCGAATACAATACAAGGTCGAAGATAATCGATATTTATTGTAAACACTTTCTGTGTCCCTTCCCCCTGAAATAATTCCTTGTTCATAATTAAAAAAATAGCCATTCCTATTGCCGCCTTATTAACCATTAAACTCAGAGTGGGTATATTTTATTTCAAATTTTAAAATTTTCTCAATGATAGATAAAAAAAGAACTCCTTTAGTGCCTATACATTTTTTTTTTTTTTTATCAAAACCTATAGATGATATTATTTTGCATTTTTTTTTTAATTTTTATAGTTGAAATAACTATTTAATTAGTTTACCATAATATGACAAATATATTGTTGGCAAAGCATCACTATCAACTGAACTCCGCTCAGAATCGTTTTTTCGTAAGCAATGGTTTATCGTTGATATAAATTAAATCCTCTTTTATAAAAACTTTCAAATTCTCACCAACAACAGTGGCTGCACCGTCGTGTGAAGTATGTTCGTCTTTTTTTTTGAGATATTAGTTATTATTGGCATTCTTGTATAATATTTGTGTGTTTTTTTTGCGTTTAGCGATTCAATTATTTTTATAGTATTCAAATTCGAATTAGAACGTTAAACAGTACTTGGAAATATGATCGTGTTTAAACGCACCCATAAATGAATATTAATGGTAATTTCTATAGCCTATTATGACCGTTTTTTTTTTTTTTTTGGTTTTTCTTTATTTTTATGAATAATGTTTTAAATATATTTTACAAGCGGTCAAGTTTATATTCGTATGCGCAAAATACAGAAGGTCGCCTGCAATCGAAATTCGTGTTTTTTTTTTTTATACGCACAATAGAAATTTTCTAATCACTTTTTTTTGTTACGTTTTACGTACGTAAATGTTTTGTATCACGATAAAATAATATAAAAATATCGATTTTTTTTTTTATTTAACTTCGTGTGAATGAAAAATAAAATATAATATTATTACTATACGTTTAATAGTTGCGCTGCACATACACTGCATGATATTATTTCAAAAAAATATAAAAATATTGTTTTCCGTGACTACCGTGCCAGTAAATGTTTGTAAAAAAAAAAAAGAAAAAAAAGAAACAAAAACAAATTTTAATTCAAGGTATAAAATTATACATAATAAACAATATTACTTGAGTGAAAAGCTGGATTATAATCGGAACGAATAAAAATCACGACGAAAAAATAATTGTACTGTAACGTACAATTTGATAATAATAATAAATACAAGGTAAACAATACCCAATTTAAAAAAAGAAATGATTTTTTTTGTCGATATAATTTCAGACTTAAATAGTTTACTATAAATATATAATCTCTCGACACGTAAATATCTGGTAAACGTCCTCCGTGACCTAAAACGTGAAATCAATTGTGGCGCTTAGTTATATTTGTACGCACCTGCCTATTTTTTTTTTTTTGTGACGCCACGTACTTAAAGAAATTAGTTTGATATAGTTAAAAAAAAAAAAAAACGTCGTAAGTTTGAAGTTGGGAAAGTAGGGTGCATAAAGTTAATT
The DNA here is from genome assembly GCA_902439185.1 of Cinara cedri. Taxonomy (NCBI): domain Eukaryota; kingdom Metazoa; phylum Arthropoda; class Insecta; order Hemiptera; family Aphididae; genus Cinara; species Cinara cedri. The sequence goes on along the minus strand of CABPRJ010000007.1, from coordinate 1,827,009 downwards.
AATTTATATCTGTAAGCAACGATAAACCATTGCTAACGAAAACCGATTCGGAGCGAAATCCAGTAGTATACATGTTTTAAAAGGCCGTAACATTTATGATTTTTGTCAAAACTCGAAAATAAAAAAAACTTACATGACACTCATTTCTTGAGCAAAGCGACAAATGTGTTTGTTTCACAATGATGTTAATTATGTCTGTTATTTTTATCTGCATTTAAATTTTCTACCAGAAATCTCGTGTTCCCATTTTCAAGTATCTTTTCCGAAAGAAATTTTTATCTGGGCGATATCTTAGAGGGCATTTTTTAATTTTCCGAAATTTGGTTTCCATAATAATTGTGAAAAACTGCAAAAAACGTAGGAATTATGGGAAAATTTACGAAATGTATCATTTTAAATTTTGGTTTCTGTTGTGATTCGGTTAACAATTTTCGTAGAAATTTCTAGAACAGAATTTGGACAGAACAATTGTGTTTGCCTTTTCAAATTTCGAGAAAATGTTTCATAACATGTTCAACTTTCAATATTGCAAGTAATGAGATAGTTTTGAAAGACTGAAGAGAGTAATGGTTGAAACGGAAAATAAGTGGAGTGGAAAGGAATCAAAGCAAAGTTAGGGGATTACCATCGGGTTGATTTAGGATGTTCAATATTTTACGTGAGTTTATCCTGATAGGGGTGGGAAGTACAACTATGTAGTGAACTAAATGTAATAAGAAAAAATAACGTGAATTACCTATTAGCTCGGAACAAATGGAAACTTGTTCATTGTACGGGCGAACAACCAGTTTATATGAGTAATGTAGAATGATGTTAATAACGTTTGAAATTTTAGTAGAACACTAAATTGTTTTTCCCCAGAAGTGTCTATGCATTAAATTAAATTTATATTGTTTGAAATGATAATAATACTAGAAAAGATTGTTAAAATAAATTGACTAATATCATTTTATTTCTCAGATAATCGTCGTCATTTTTCGCATCACAGGATTATACAATGTCATATAATACGAAATTGCATTATTGCATTTTCAGCGCAAACAATTTGTGTTTGAATTGTTTTATGTAATTTAACTGGTTTTATCAAGAGAATAACTATCAGAAAAACGTTTTTGAATTAAAGTTTTATAATAACAAAAATCTGGCGCATGAAGATATTAAGTAAATGATTACGATTTTGTAAGCAAAATAAAACGTGTGATATACTATATAATGAAACTTCATGTATATTTTTATTATCAGGTTAGGTTAGGTTCCGTTTGAATAATATATACCTACTATTGACGTAATAGGTAACGGGTAAATAAATAACAATTTGACGATTGGACGAGTAGATCCATAGATCCCTACAAAGGTAAATATTAATAATTTAAAAAGAAAACTTACAATACATACATTCCTTTTACGCAAAATAATAGTATTGGGGAAAAAATCAATACTTTTTTTTCGTTCACGTGTCATTCAGGTGTAACTTTCCAAATTTCTCGATCCTCTGCATCTTCAGTACTCGCTTCATTTCCTAATCTCTTTAAGTTTCATTTTACTCGGTCCATTCACCATTGTCGTGGTCTTCCTATAGCTCGTTTTTTATTTGGCTTGTTAATGAGCATCTGTCTAATCAAACCACCCTGTGCATGCCATATTGTAATATATTCAGTTAAATTTACCCTTTTTGACCTCAGAAAATCTTTTAAATTTGGTGAATTATTATACAGCCTACTCAAGTTAGCGTTTTTCCTCCGATCGAGTACATCAGTATTGGGGTTGGACCCATTTATTTTTCTTAGTTTTTTTTTTTTTTATCGAAAGTCAATACATTAATCTCGTCACCCTGCGTTGTGCACCACGTTTTATACCCAAATGTGACAATAAGGCGTACATAGGTAATTTATATTTTTTTCTTTGTGTCTCTTAAAAGAAATTTTAATGGGAGCATTTTACTCGTTACTTGGTTTTTCATCCTTATTTTGGACTTAATTTTATTATTTTTATGATTTGTACTAGCACTTAAGTATTTTAAATTCTCAACTTGTTCTAAAGAGAACTGATAAATGTTCAATTCTTTTTAACGGTGCTGTTCGTCTACTCATATACTTTGTCTTACTTTATTTTATTTTAAGACCCATATTGAAGCAATATTTTCGGTAGAAATCACAGTTTACAAAAATTAAAAACAATATAATTGATAACGCCGTGACGTATTATAAATATTTGTGCCGTTTTACCTGTAATTTTCTTTCGGGGTTTTCCCAATTATTTTGAAAACTCCTAGAAAAATCAAAAAATAATCTTCCAAATATACCAGTAATCAAAATTACGTTCCAGAAAAGTACTACACTCTTTAAACCAGAGTAAGATTTCTGGTAAATAAGTTGTTCATAGATAGAAATAAACACGCTTGGAAATCGGAGCAAGATTTTTGGTCGCAAAGTTGTATACATACACACACACACACACACACACACACACACACACCACACACATCATAGAAACACCGAATTAGACATCGAAATATTGCTAAAACGATAAAATTGCTCTTACGGTTTTATAATATAATAGCAACGCGCATTTAATTTTCTAAAGTGTCACTGTTGGACGTTATACCAACCCAAATAATCGTCATCGTTACCGCCGTTGTGTCCATTCTATTTTTTTTTTTTTCATTATTATTATTATAATCGAGTTTCAATATAATAAAATAATATGCATTGGCGTACTCACGTATACTTTATAATATGTTCGTTGGAAGAGTTTATTTTTTTTTTTTTTCAAATGCCCACAGTGACCTTTAGCGCGTACCACTTAGGAATTCACGCAGATGGGTGGGGTTGGAGAAACGGTAAAGTCACCATTTATATTATTATACGAGTATACAGTACGAGTAAATGGCGGATTTATAAAATATATATATATATATATATATATAAATGCGTAAAAATCGTATAATATATAAAAGAGTTTCAACTTCCGGGGCGAATGTATAAAGGTGTGTGTATACGCGACGTTCTGGCCCATTAGCGGAATGTTTTTTTTTATAAATACACGTATACACTTTTTTTTTTTTTAACGGAAAAAAAATATATTATACGAACCGTGTACACGTGTACACGTACACGTATCGCAGCAGCCGTCCGGACAGGAGTGAAAAATAATGTTTAATCCGAACGTACGTACGACGCGATAAATCGTGCAGTGTATGAATTTCAAAGAGTGAAGACGGGAAAAAAAAAACAGAAATCGCGAGCATTATAATGTGTGAAATACGATCGGCTGTAGTGTCGTGCTATTTTTCTCGCGATTGCCGGCGGCAGTTTGCTTTTCGTCGGCACGTCTCTCTGGGCCGGACACACTTAGCCAAAAAGCGAAAAAGCAAACAAACAGACCTATTAACATTAAAAAAAAATCTATGAACGTTTTTATAAAAAAAAAAAATTGAGAAAAACCAAAAAGAAACTTGCGTCATTTTGTGTGTAATACGCGTTTATATATTATTATGAAATAAAACAAAAACACGCACAAAAACTAGGTCAAGTAAAATTAATGTTGCCCGTATTATAATAAAGTGCTATTCAGATTTACCCGGTAGATTAAATATTATAGGACCACCGCCAAACTCGTATACAAAATGGCCGTGTATAATACACACCTATATTAAAATATCAACTCATCACCCGAAAACCGCCCCGCGCGACCTTGAGCGATGCTAATTTTTCACTATGGTGTTCGCTTGTATCCTCGAAAACCCACATTTCGAATATCATCATAATCTGGGAACGGTCGTATTTGTCCGCGTCATTTTGACGTATCAATCAACGATAAGTATTGCGTATACGTACACGATAAAATACGAAATTTACCGTACGAAACACGTTTCGATTTCGCGAAAAAGTCTGACACAGCCGGGAGGGAAGTCGGAAGACCGGATTTATTACGGAGTAATATTCAATATGTATATATATATATCCGTAAACGACGGTTTTTATTAATTTGTTTAATGCACGGCCCATAACCGATTTATAACATTAACACACAATTAATAATATTTAAGACGAAACGAATAGAATATTGTAATAGTAATCAAATAATAATAGTATATAATAGGTATTTATAAAATAGTTAATAACAGCGATGTCTCTCTTTTTTTCAAAACGTTATGTAGGCGAGTTATAAGTCATATGGTATTGCTATGGATTAATCGACCATTCTTTAAATATGTCTTCTAAGCTGTGAAGGTTAACCGATCTGCTATTAAATAAATACAAGGGGCATTCTTCCACGATGCGCGTCATCATCGTTTGGCAAGCATTTCCAAATTGACAGCTACTTGCTGTCCGCAATCCCCATTTGCTCATGAGGTATGTGCAGCGCCCGTCACTAGAACGAAATTTATTCAAGAGTGTCCATTGTTTTCTGGGGAAATTGAATCCAGGCAAGCGTCTATTAAGGTCGCTAATTAAATGGTTAAAATGTGACTCATTATTCCATTTATCAGTCAATTTATTTGCTAGTAAGAACTCGTTAATATTAATATTTACTATTACGTTTCATGCCGGGTTTTTATTTTTTAAGTCTCATGTATGAAAGGTTATCAATAGTTAAACGGATCGGAAGGCTAGGATTTTCAAGATATTTTTTCTATTCCTTCCTTTCTTCTCGTTTTAAGCCTAGTATAGGAATGTTCGCCTTAACAGCGATCCATGTTAAATGAGTTGATTATAAGGATTCAGAGATCATTTGAAACGATTGATTGATTTGGTTGTCAATTTTATTTCTATGTTTACTATTTAACAAAACAGGCACACAATACTCTGTCGCTGACTATAAACAATGCCAAAGCAGAGTTTCGCATTGTCCGAGTACTTGCTCCCCATTTAGTACCTGCCAGCTTGGCAATAATATTATTTTTCGTTTTATTATTTTTTTATTTGTGTTTTTGAAATGTCTTCTATAGGTCAATGTCCTGTCTAAAGTAAATCCAAGATACCTTAGGGGTACATTCATAAATACTCTGATCTTTAGATATGATTTTTATTTTAACGTTAGCTTCTATGTTAATTAAACGAAAAAGAAATCACCGCGAGCTGTTAAGTTTGAGCCTCCATTTTGAGAATAATTGTGTTTAAATTCTTATTCAATATATTTTAACATTCTATGATTTTAGTTTTCTGTGTTGATCAGAGCTTTTTCGCCAACATATTAGAATATTTTTCAAGTTGTTCTTGTTATACCATGTGCATATAGAACGAAAAGTAATGTACCAAGTATTAAATCCCATGAGGTTATCCATTACGCAACGATAAACTATTGCTAACGGAAAACGATTGTGAGCCAAATATAATCAGTCGTGTTTTTTTCTTATTGCCAAGGTATCCAAGAAATGAACAAAAATCATATATCAAATAAAAGAGTGAACAGTTTTTTCTATTAATTAAGAATAAACTACAAAAGCAATCCAAAAATGATCCCTAAAACTATCAACAATTCTACAAGAAAGTTCCTATACAGTTTTTGTTTGAAATAAAAGTTATTGTAAAAAAAAAAAAAAACACAGATACATTCCTTGTTTAACTCAGAACGTTAAATTTGTCGATTTATTACATTCTTTCATTAAGAAGTGTTTCCTTTTTTTTTCAGTATAAACTTATTAATTGTACTTTAATTTGAACATTTTTTCGAGATCTACCCAAAAGTTTTTCTAATGTAAAAAAAAAAAAGGACTATCTATTTACTAGTATTCTTACTAGCTTACCGAATTCTAATCAGGGTCATTTTTTAGTTGCAATAATTTATCATTGTTTTCAATATATAAACTAAATTATCTCCCCAAATTTCCCAACTTCCCATCTACAACTGTGGTCTAACTATTTGTAAACAATTCTCAAGGGTGTATTCACGTATTTATATTATGTTACTCGAGTTACTTTTTAAATTTAATTTATCAGCATTTTAGAAAACTAGGAAAGAAATCGTTTTTAATTATATAAATATTAGGGTCTGAAGAGGACGGGGGATCACCGCATAAGATGTATAGTATTTTTATTTCCTGGTGTAAAAATAACCAGTTCTAGCACTGTCTGAGAGTTGATGTGATGTCTCAAAGCGTTTTACGTTTAGATGATTACGATAATAATACGGACAATATTATGGTAATTTTTAATTAAAATTTATCTCTTTTGATAACGTTACCTACTACTCGTTATTACACTGCTGTAAAGTTGCACGATTCTCGTTATGGCAATAATAATTGACCGAACTAGTGTTTTGAAAATCGCATTTTTTTTATAAAACGGCTGCAATTTCTGCGAATTCTATTTGCGTGTAACTAACTGCACTGAAACGGCCTTTCAAGCGATAACATTCTACACAAAAAGAATTTTGAAATCCGGCACTGAATCGGTTCCCGAGTCAACAATTATCATTATTATCATTTTTATTATTATTGCATTTATCACACAATATTGCGGCGGTTTATGTTGTCATTTGCCATTCAAACTACGTACCTTTATTATTATTCTAAACGCGCAGTCGATCAGTTAACCACCGCAGCACCATGGCGCAATAATAACATTATTCCATATTATATTTAGTAGGTGAATATAGAAATGTTCTACAATAACCGCGAACAGAGTCGCATATTATAAAAAACGGCTAATTTTATTGATTTTCTCGCCCCATTAAAACATATTATAATAATATGGCGAAAAATAATAGGTCAACTCTTAAAATGTCTCGTGAAAATATTATTTCTCCGTCATTTTTTCGATTGTCGTGATGCCGTTGTATTGTAATGGATTTTTTTTTCCGAAGGGTTTGGAAGCGGTGATTTTCCATCACGCGCGACATAGACATTTATTACGACGTCTTTTCAAAGTTTTTCATTCTGAAAAAAATATTATTGACTTTATGACGTAAAATCAGTTTTCCGGTGTTTTACATTAAGAAGTATTGGTATTACTATTATGTGTGCCTTATTTGTTTTACTGCCCGTGAATAACTTCCCGACGGAAGTCATGCTCCGATTATCACCAGTGGTTTCTAGTATGAAATTATATCTAGTTAGTGCATTGAGGAAGTTTCTTTAGATTTTTCTTGTAGTTTACTTGACTTTTCGGAATAAACGGAAAATATTTTCAATTTTGTTTTTGTGTTGTACTTAGTTCAGTTTAACCTAATCGCATAGACCTGTCATATTCACAGAATACGTATACTAGTATTTTCTAGGAGTGGTGAACTATTCAAAATATTCTGACGATGTATGAATTGTTTTTAAATGTTTGAAATTTTCGAGTTATTTTTCAGATTTTATTTGGTTTTAAATGGTTTTTGCGGAACAGAAATGTTTGTAAATTTAATAAAACGTTTATTAATAAGTGGTATTTAGTGGAAAAAAAAAAACTGAGCGCATTGTAATACATTTTTTTATAAATGTTTTGATTTTATATTTCAACGGAAATCTTAAAAATTATGACATTTCAAAACATATATTGTTTATATGTCTTTTTGAATTTAACGAAGGAAAAAAATAACTGTGAATGACATGGAAGATAACTTGCTGTCCAGTGATTTTAAACCATGGTGAAAAACTGGTTGCGTTAACATTAATTTTATAATCTGTATTATTTATAATTTTTAATTTTAGGGTAATATTCAGCCATTTAAACAAATTGCCAAAACTGAACGTAATTTATCGATTTTCCATTTTTCCTGGATTATTCTCAATAAATGTGAAAAACTGGGAAAACATGGGAAAACCAGGAAAAACGTAAGAAAAACGAGAAAATCGGTACAATATTATAGAAATATTATGAAAGAAAATATATAATGCTTATTTATTTATTTTACCATAATATAATATATTTATTGTTGACAAAGCATAACTATCAATCGAACTCCGCTCAGAATTGTTCTTTCGTTAGCAATGGTTTATATTGGTTTGTCTCACATCTGTTGACTGTGACGCATAAGAATTTTGAATAATTTAATATCTTCCACATGTTATAGTGAATTATTTTTGTAATAATTCTAGTATTTACCTACCTACTCTTTATATTGGTAGTATGCATACGAATATGTATTACTATTTTATCACGGACTTTCACGATGGCTTTTAGGATACCAAAATAATATTATAATTCAAAATATAAATTTTTAACGAATAAAATAATAACTTTCTCAGATGAGTTATACGATAGCAGTCAATTTTGTACATTTTATTTACGAAATTGTATAGGCAGTAGATAGCTGTAATAAATGATAAAACCGTTGGTATATTTCAATAATTCTTTTTTTTTTTTTCTTTTAATTTTATCAGAAAATCAGCTAGAAATTATATTCATTATTATCGATTATTATTATTTTCTTTTTGAAATTGAGTTCTTCATTTATAAAACGAAAACTGTGGTTATAAAATATTAAGGACAACTTCAACATATTTGATCAAATTCGCAAATTGTTATTATTATAATACAATTCGATACAAATTTAAAAAGAAAATATATTCTGAATATATTAAACTAAAGTTACGAAGGTTAAAAATATTCTATTTTAAATTCTGCGCTTGGAAAAAGCAACTATTACTGGTTTTAAATTATGTATAATTTTTTGTATTTGAAAATATGTTGTTTCTTTCAGTGGCTGGTAACAGTACGAGTATAATACTTTAAATTAATTTTATATAAACATAGAAGTCCTATCTATGTATTAATATTTTTAAGACTAAAAACAGACTTTAATTTTATATTTCCTTTTATAAAAAAAAATAAAAAATGTATAGGTATTATCCAAAAAGCTAGTATGCGAATAAAGTAAAAATTTTATTTTTTCCCGGGAACTCAATCTCCAATCATCGAAGATTTGGAAGTTGCGAACAAGAATTGCCTAATATGATTATGAGTTTATAACTATAAGTGTATTTTAAAATTATTATACAGTTAAATATTACAATCATTAAATCGGATTCTGTGACACCAAAATCATGAAATTCAAAATGTTCAATGTATACTACCTTGTACTGATGTTACGACATGTTAAAACTTAACACTACTAAATTTATAAATATTTTAATAAACAAATTAGGAAAGAAGATTACATTAAGTTATTTAATGTATGTATACACAACGATAAATCCTTGCCAGCAAAAAACGATTCGGAACAAAGTTCATTCATACATGTTTTGGAAGGTCATAATATTTACGATTTTTGTTAAAATTTCATATTAAAACTCAAAAAAAAACTACATCACACAAATTCTTTTATTTTTCCGACCAATTACTACGAGTTATACTGAATCACCTATTCAATTTTCAAGAATTTCTGTTTAATCTAACAATTTTATCCACAGAATACATACCAAATAAAAGTTAAGTACGCATTTTAAAATACCTATAAATAGCTAAAATAATTTGAAAATTATATCACAGCTAAAAAAAGCAAATACATATCAGTATAAGTATAAGTATTCAGTCATAATTTCATATCAATATTTTTAACCGAATTAAAACAAAAAGCCCAAATTTAAAATAATAAAAGCATTATTTTCATATATTTTCTCGTTCTTTCTACGATTTTTTTTTTTTTTTTTGGTTTCGCTTAATCATTAAAAAACTACTAGGAAAATAAAAGACAACTTTCTTATTTACCAATGAATTTAAAAATTTTAAAAAACAGATCTCCGGTTTTTTTTCTATTAAAGAAATAGTTATGGTAGTAAACATAAGCCGTAAAAATTTGAAATAAAGGAACCTTAACTCCGTAAGTTTGTTTTTCATTTTTCGTTTTTTCCAATTATTATGAGAACTGCCTGTAAATCATAAAACGACTTTTTTCATGAGCATCTAGATTCAAAATGTAACAAAAAACTATTTGGCATAGTTTTTAAAAAATTAAAACAAGAAAATCGATAAATTTTAGTGGATTAAACTAATCGATTCATCGTTACGCTTTAAAATTAAAAAATGGTTTACAACGGTTTTTTAATATAATTTTACGTGTACTTGGTCTTTTTACGTAAACACAAATTAGATTAGATTTTAAATTCTGAGCAAAGTGACGAATATATTAAGTACCATACATGGTTTTACTGTGATTTGTTTTTTTTTATTTTTTTATGTGTATCTGTAAACAAATATTTTACCGGAAATCTTGTACCAATCGAAAACATTAGATTTTTCTTTCTAGTTGCATATTTGATTTTATTTAAGTATTTAAAAAGTAATTGTTTTGATTTTCCTTGTAATTTTCTTTATAAATGGAAAAACTGCCAATTTTTGTTGATTTCTGGGTTACTTTAGCAACAAGGGGAAAACACTTCAAATACTAGGCTCAGTATCGTTTTTCTTTAGCAATAATACATCGTTGTATAAAAATATAACTTAAATCACTCTATATATGCTGTATTTTAATTTTCTTCACAAAATAGTGGTGCATTCACCAGAGGTATCAGCCGTTTTCTTAAATAATAAAATATAGTTTGGTCCATTTTATGAAGGTAATATTATTATATTTATATGTTTATTTAGATATTTTTGCGGCTATGTACCTAATTCACTCTCGACATTTTTCTTCAGATGATTGTCAAAAACGTAAACATATTTAAACTCCACCAAGTCGGTACGTAAATCAATGAACTCGATCTTCCGTTGCGTCTGTTATGATTACGATAATAATTCAAAACCCTAAAAGGGCCGGAAATTGAAATCTGTGATTTTTCACCTTTGCCTAAACCTTTGTGCTTAATACAAACATTCATTCAAGCGTTAAAATGATTGATTCAACATAGTGAAGTTACGACAATAATGAAAGCCCATATTGAACTCATCTTTGAATCTCTACGAGAAATCGATTTTAAGTGGTGTGTTTTGGTTCTTATTGCAAAAAAATAAAATGTTAAAATATTTTTGCTTGGCTAAAACAATTTTATCGCCATATAACCACGTTTGGAAAACATAGTTGTTATTATTCTGTAAATATGCCGCAAAGTCTCTACGATTATATTTAAACGAATAACAAAAATAAAAACATACTCGAAAATAATGAAATCGTTATTTCCGTTAACTTTCCTATTTTTCCTATTTCTGGGGGAGAAAAAGGAATAGAGGGGGCCCCTCGATTTTCTCAAATATTTAGAAAATTATGTGAAAAATATATAAAAAAAAATCTTTCTATAAATCTACTTGACAACATTTTCTTTCGCCAAAAAAAGTTACATTTGAAATTCGGATTAAGATTTCTGGTAGAAAAACCGAATCGACAATAATTAATACTTGTATTTTCTTAAATTTGTCCGTTTTTCTTACACGCTTTATCCCAAGTATATTTAAAACGAAAAGGAAAAATCGAAATATGAGCTCCTCAATAAATTTACTAGATTCAAAATTGTAAAGAAATCTCCCTACTGATTTTTTGATTGGATCAAGATTTCTGGTAGAAAATTTGTTTACCGCTAGAAAAAATAATTGAACTCTGATAGAATAAATCTATAACCCTTCCCTACTCCTCTGGTCTAAACTTTTAACTGTTTTAACTCATAAACGGTAAATCTCACATTAGTGTTATGCATATCAGAATTTCTTGAAAAATATTTTGTATTCAAATATATGTTTAAAAGGAGGAGTATCTACTAAAAAATCAAAAGTATGTACTTATTTAAGGTATATAGCTTAAACAGTTCCACAACGATAAAAAAAAATAGAAATTAAATTCACCTAAAATCCACTGAGATAATTGCTGGCTCATGATAAATAGCCACCCTGTATGTTATGTATATTATAGATTTTCTGAATTTCTAGAGGTTAAGGTTAAACCCTCATCCTCCTCTGTATACGTACTTCACTAAAACAATTCGATTTTTAAGGTTAAACAAACATACGGTACCTACAGTATAATTTTTATCCGATAATATATTCTATTCTTTACTATGTATGCGTTCAATGCACTTCTATTATTAATACATTCATTTTGTTTCTTTTTTATACATGCTCCCTTGTATCATTACGGACATCTGTTGCTAGTATACACGCGTCCGATCATATGATATGGTTTTTTTTTTTTTAGATTCACTTTCTTATGAATACGAATGTAAATGAACAGTACACAGGGCGAAATAAGTCTCTGTAAGTTTACTGCGATTAGTCGTCGGTGTGTATTTGAATGAATAATTAATTAAATACATTTTAATAACCGCGGATGACAAGATGGTTGCCTATTGAATATTTGAGCAATCAATTAGGAATAAAGAAAGGAAAAAATTTTAAATTACGGAAAATTATCACCTCGTTTTGTGTTAAAAATTTCAATGGCGAGAATCCGTGTGACTAGAAATTGCGTTGAAAAAATTTAAATTTAAAGTATTAAAAAATCATACTATATTTATTTATTTAGCGTATATTGTACTAAATTAAATATACTTGACTGCAAACGAATTGAATAAAAATTAATGAATGAATTTGAAATAATAAAAACCTATGTATAAAAAAAAACCTCATAAGAGTTGTTTTAAGATTTCATTGGTATAATACTAATAAACAAAGAAATTAATTATTTTATGTTTATAAAAAAAAAAAATTGTTTATATTGTGAAACTATAAAACTTTGTAGTTTAAAAATATTGTAAATTAATTAAGCGGTATATCTAATAAAAAAATAAATAAAACAACCATTTAACAAAGGGTTGATACCGGTAACGGATGTTCTACTGTTGCAGGTGGAAAATCGGTAAAGTAAGGGATAAATTAAGTTAGTATTCCTATTTATATTTCTACGCAACGATAAATCATTGCTAACTAAGTTCGCTTAAATATTTTTTTATTGAAATTACGCGAATTTTCGTCTATTTTCGTTTAAAATCTGTCTTAAAACGTTTATAAAAAACTAATAAAACCTAATAAATTTTACGCTCACCTTTTGTTTTTTAGTAAAATTGTCAAGCATATCTGCTCGGTCAAAACGACTTTCTTTTCATAAAACCATATAAAAATTAAAATTTCGAAAATACCAAATGTCTGTAAATATTTCAGAAATAGTTTAAACATTGTAAGTTTCTACGCGTATTTTTAATCAAACTAAAGCAACAATATCCAAAATAATGAAATCGTTATTGCAGGTGTAAATTTATAACTGTTGCTCGGTTTTCATAATTATTAAGAAAACTACAAGGAAAATTAAAAAAATTTCTCCTCAAAACACCAGCTTAACAAAATTTTCTTTCGGAAAAGATCCTTTAAAAATCGGAACAATAGATTTTCGGTAAAAATATTTTAAAATTTTAAAAATAAAAACAGACACGAAAAATAAATAGCACACATTACAGTAAAACCACGCTTTGCTCAGAATCTCAAATAAAAGCGGTCACAATGATTTGATATTTGTCTGCGGGATATTAAATATCGTACAATTTTTATGTTTGAAATAAAATTGCTTAAAAAATTTGCATGCATGGTTTATTTTATACGGCAAAAGCCATACCCTGCATCCCTGCATAATTACGGCATAAATATTCGGATTTCCTGTAAATGGACATAGGTGTATTTAAAGTTCATTTGTCGATTATAATATTTCCAATTTGAATATATTTAGTTTCATTGATTACATTAACATATGAATGAACTCGTTGACTGCGCACTTTATGAGTGTAACGCGTGTATTATTTATATCGTTTCATTTTTTATATTTTGAAGTATATATTATTATTATAATGATTAATGACGCACGAAAAAACAGTAGTTACTAAGATAATAACGAAAATATCTTTCGGTTTTTTTTTTTTTTTTTTACCCACTAGAAATGCAGCATAATATTTCAATATTAATGATAAAAAATGAAAACGCTTGTCGTCTTTCCTGTGAATAATTCATTATAGCGAACATGTCTTTTTGCGCTTTCATCTCTCGTCCTTTCAAGAGTGTCGAGTTCAAGAGTGATAAAATGTTGTTATCAGTATCATACAATATACAGTGTTGTGTTAAGACAATGTTTAAAATATGTACACAGGGAAAAGAGATAATCGTTAGAATAATTAGAAATATTATACGTATTGTTTATAATAAATATATAAACTATGGCGATTTAAAAAGTGTATCTAGGTAATTGTTCCTAGATAATTCAATTATTTATCTCAGATAACGAATTAGATAACTTATTTATCATAATCTAGATAAGCGAAAAGATAAAAATATGCCTATCTAAATTGGAGCCGGCCGTTTTGACGTGAGCTATTAGTTCGTCAAATATAATTTTTAAATTTTTACTTCACCCGTTTTTATCGTTATTTCAGTTTAAAATATAAATTTTATTAGCATTACCATATAAGAAAAAAATAGTAAAAATAAATCGAACTTTTAACATTATCGACTTTTGAATACGTACAATAACAATCACAAATGAGAACAAATTGGTACTGAAAATAGTACATGAACTTGGCCAGATTACTATCCGATTAAGTTGATATAAATAATCAAACCGTTTTTCTACCGCAATTTTATTTTTCAACAATGTTCGAATATGGGAAAATACCAGTAGGTTTATAGAGATAAACAACATTGATGATGTATAATACTTTTTTAGCTCTTTGAATATATTTTATTTTTATGAATAATTGATTTCTGTTTATTATGTTTAAACTATAGAACGAACCTGTCCATCAGTTCAATAAGGAACTTAATCTTTTTATTCGTGATAATAATATTTATAATTGCCTGATCTGTCATTGTTTTTAGTACGACTGTCTCAATACGGTGATACCCATAGAGCAAACTCAAAAAAAGAATGACGGCGTCAAAACAATACCTATATTAATAACTCAATATAATATTCGTCTATAATTTTGTAACAAATGTTGGTCAGAAAATAATAAATAAATATAAAAGGACAGAAAACGACACAATAGTTCTAAATGCAATCGGTTTGTAAAGTAAAATAATAATACAGTCGTAAGAGCCAAAACGAGATAAGAAGGCAATACACCTAGTAAATGCGCCAAAATCACTTACTAATCTGAGTGTTCGGTATATTATAGTATTTCGTTCCGAGATATTAAATTTGAAATTGTTGGTATCACGTTCAAAAAGTGCCAAAAACGTCTCACGAGAACATAATTATTAATTTACAATGGATCTGCAGCAAATCACTATAATGTGCAACCAAGTGAAACAAGTCAAATGGAATATCTGTGGAAAAAAAGTCTCAGGATTGTAATTCGATTTTTATTAAAATCTAAAATTTAATTTATTAATATCCTGAAGTAATTATAGCGAAAAATTTCGATTATCTGCAAGTCTGGATAAGCTGCAAAATCGTGTTTCTGAATAAATATGACTTCTTTCTAAATTCTTATAATATACTTTGTGTTTATATCGAATTAATAAATAAGATAAATAGAATATTCAATTATTTTTTTTAGATATTTTGAGGGTTTTAACTGATATTTACGTGCATATTAGATTTTTTTTCCTATCTGCTAACAACTTTTCTCCCAAAAATCTTGCTTTAATCAAAACACAAAAAGAGGCCTTTTTTGTTGAATTTTGGCTCTAGTTGGTACTTTAGAAGTGTCATTTTTTAAAATTATCATTAATATTCAAAATAACGATGAAAAATTGATTCTTTAGATTTAAAAATATTAAAAACAAAATGTTTATTTTCAACTGTTTTTATTTATTTTTGTTATTGTTAAGTTTTATTATTTTAATATGTTAATCTTTTTTAAGGAGATAAATATTCGCATAAACAAAGCCAAAAAAACTTTTCATTCACTAATAAAATTTCTTAACTTCAGATTGCTATCGAGGAGATCTAAAACGATTCAATAGGTATCAATTTTAAGACCTACATTGACATACGGGTATGAATTTTGGACGACAACGATGGTTACGGAGAGGAGGCTAAGAATTTTCGAAAACAAGGTATGACGGAAAATTTGACACGAATATAGAAAGTTAACGAAGAAGATAAAATAGAGAACTACAGGAAATGATATGTTTGACACTGGTAACTAGCTTCATCTAAAGTCAAAGAATCTAACGGCCAAACCATATTCTAAGGAAAGAAAAAAAATACTTTCGAATGGAAATCTCAAGAGAAACGACCACAAGGACGCCCCAAAAAGAGATAGTTTGACGGTGTGGCACAGGGTCCCAGCGCAATGGGTATAGAAAATTGGCATAAAACGGCACAAGACAGAGAAAAGTGGCGAGATACTGTAGTGACGGTTCAAACTCATAGAGAGTAGTATGGCCAAAAGAAGAAGAAACATGAAGAATCATTTTTAAACAGTCGTTGTTGTCGTGAAAACTCACATTGATGTTAAAGCAATATTATTGATCGAGTTCCACTCAAAATCATTTTCGGATAGCAATGATTAATCGGCATATACACATATAAATTAAATTCTCTTAGAATAATATCATATATTTCCAAATTCTTACCAAAATTAGTAGCCTACCCGGTGTGTGAAGTATGTCCGTCCGTTTTTTAATATTATACATTTAATACAATAGATATATTATTTAGTTCGTGTGTAAAATACACTCAAAAATCCGAGACAAACGAACTGTAACAAAGGAATATTTCTGGTAGAATAGTTGTTAACAGATTACAAAAATATAATAAATAAATAAATAAACATCATTGTAAAACCATTACATTCTTTTCGTAGGGTAAAATAATAATATTCATTAGAAAATCGTATTTTCTACCTCCTCCAGTTTTATGTCGATTCGAGATTAAATTCGACAAATATACAAAGCATGCGTGTACTTCCCACCGTCTTATATATTATAATTAAGTATATTAACTTATGAGATAATTTACGAGTACATTTGAGTATCATAGATTAAATACCTACGAGTATTATGAGAAAATGTCACAAAAAAAAAAAAGTAACTTTTTCGTAAATTGTATTGTTTCTTATCATTTGGATAATTAGTAAACGTCATCCAAGTTAGAGCTGGCGGTGATCACGGAAATCGGCGGAAATCAACACCCGTGTTACGGTATTTAAACCAATTTTAAATGGTATACCGTAATTTCGGTTTTAAACCGGTTTAGGTTAGGTAATACCACTGAATATTACATCATTTTAACCAGAATATCGATACACCATATTTCCATATAATGTTGAAATATGTTGAAATGTTGGCGTAAATATGGAAAATAATATATACTTAACATATCCTATTTTATTTTTATTCCGTGCAACAGACATTTATAATGTTTTGACCAAACTTATACAAGTTTGGTAAACAATAGGAGGGTGCACATAAATATCTTCAAGGACTTCGTCGCTAAAATTTGTTTTATCTGTCCGTTTCGCTCGTAATATACCAACAAAGGCATTCCCCAGTTTCGTGATTGCAAGTTTGCGTCTCCTCGGTTGAATTTAGTACAAAGAGCGGAACCAAACACAATAAAATATAAATGAAATAGAAATTTTACCATAGGTGTACCATAATACAATATTAGTAATACCGGTAACGTGCGATAGTAACGTGTGAAAAAATTGTTCAAATCACCGTCAGTCCTAGCGTAAGCGGTGTGCCCAAGTAGCGTATGGCTATCAGGCATTATTTATAAAAAGACGTTCTTGGTTAATGAAGACGGGCGCAGCTATTGTTATAGGTAATTGAATGTATATCTGTTCGCAACGATTAACTATTGCTAACGAAAAACCGACTTTGAAGGAGTTCAGTTGATGCTTTATCAACAATATATGTATCATATTATGATAAAACAATTAAATAGGCATTATATATTATCTTTAATAACATTTGTTTACTGTACCGATTTTTCCGTTTTAAATTCTGAGTAGAGCGAAGAAGCATATGGTTTTACAAAGATGTTTATTTTTTTTTGTGGATAACTTTTCTACCAGCAATTTAGCTCCAAATTCTAATTTGGTAATTAATAAAATAAAAAAGTAATTTTTCTAAAAGGAAATTTCAATAGAGAGGTACTTTATAGAGGTCGTTTTTCGATTTTTTCCAGAGTTTTCTCAGCAAATATGAAAAACTGGAAAAAACATGGGAAAAATTTAACAATTACTAAATGCACTAATTTGAACAATTGCTAAATGGCTAAATTTCCAAGTGGCTTAACCTAAACACGACGTTCTAAATACGTGATAGTAAAAATGTAGATAAAATTTAAAAAAATAAACACCATTGACTCCAGCTGAAACTTGTTCCTTGGATCTAAAGATACATCCGGGCGTACAGCGAAATATAACGTAGCATTATATTATCATGCGATTACTGCGTTCGTGTTTTTTAATAGGGTGATACATTGCGTTTCGTTTACCGTCCGCCGCGGATAGAATACTTCGCGTCTATTTTATACTCTAGTTGTTTTTTTTTTACTCGTAGCGTCCGCAACAAGTCTGACGGCGACAATATGAATACGGGCAAGAGTACGCGAACCGTTGAAGAAGACTTTTCAAACGTTTCGAACATAATGCGGTACCTACGAGAATAAGAGGTCGTACATTATGCGAACGGGGACGGCTCGCGTGTGTATATCATATGCAATGTAGGTCGAACCGACAACACTGCACAGTATTGTCAAAATAACAATGTCCCCAACTCCGAATATTTACCTAAGGTTACAACGTAAATATAATCACATTATATACCTGTATGTATCTTTAGGGGTGTACATAATTGTATGTATAGATATTAGTATTTGTTTCCTTTAAACCGTATAATCAACTTACGTTTTTTCCATCCATTCTCGAATTATTATAAATAAATAATTACATTTTTTTTTACAGTTGTTTGCATTTCGCCAAAAAAAAAACACCGTTTTTTTCGTTAAATAAACAAACATAATTTATTATATTGAAACAAACATTTTTCGTTTTCCTTTTACAAAATAAAAAGTCAAAAGACAGCGAATGTATAGATGCAAATAATATTTTATACAATATAGTAAACGTGCCGATATTCACAAAATATAAGGGTAGGTATTGAATTATAATCGTATAAAGATAATATATAAAGAAAAGCTGATAGGTACTGCTTACGGGCTGACCACTGTTTCAGGTGATGGGTAATTAGAAAGATATACATGAAGGGTAGTTCAGTTTATATACTGTATATGTAGTGATAAATCATTGAAAATGGAAAAAAAAATATTTCCGAGTGAAATAGTATTAGTAGTATTTTTCCCCTTGTTGCAAATTTAACCAGGAAATAACACAAAAACCAAACAACATAAAAAAAGAACCAAGGGGGGATCGAATGCAGAAAATTTAGATACATTTTTCGAATAAAGTACCTACCTAGCTATTACTTAAAAATAATTCAAATATTTTTAAGCTAATAGTTTTTTCATTACAGTTCAGAATTTAAAATTATATTGCAATATTTACAAAGCTGTGCAAATCAACTATTTTTTTTTTAACTAATTTAAGATATCTTAAAAAATAAAATAAATAAGACGAACTAAAGGTTGTAAAAAGTTGTTTGAAAAAATCAATGAATTTAAGGTAACTATAAGGTTATAAGTGACAAGTTTGCAAATAAATGACTACAGTGTTGTGGGTATCCAATATCTCTGAATAGACTACATGCCCGTTGCGCTATTATTAGGTATGTATGGTAACCAAAAAATACGTCATTTTCGTCGAGACATAAATGTTAAAATAAAAAAAAAAAAAACATAACTACTTAAAGTTTTATTGGGTACAAAAAAAATTTGAAATTAAATTTCAGAAATAGTCTAAATTTTATTAAAATAATTAAGTTAAGTTAAAATTATTTACGAAAATAAATAAATAAAACATTTTTTAATATTTTTTTATTTTTTTTTAAACTGGCCCTAATGTTAAAAGTTATCAGAAATTGTATAAATTATATACGTAAATCGTTTGTCAATATTGTCGTATTGTATGAAGTGTCGTTTAAATTTTAAACGATATGTATTGTTTTTTCTATAATATAATATAATATGGTATACATACGGAAGGCGCAGGGAAATTATTATCATGTAAAGTAGCTTATATTCGAGATTTAATACGAAAACGAAAAACCTTTTCTACACCGTATATGTTTTTACACTGTAGACTCAACGTTGTAAAAATGTCGATAGCGCAATAAATAAGAGGTTGGACTCTAACCGTTAGAGAAAAAAACTTGTTTTATTGCACGCGGCTCCGATGTACATTTTAGTCTAGACTCTAGACGTATAAATATATTGATGCATCGCATTTTCGTTCTAAATACAATTTTTCAATTATTCAGTTCTCTTTTGACATAATATTATTGTCGAAAAATACGAATCGCAAACTTTTCGTTGAATCCGAAAAAATTGTATTAAGATGAAAATATTTTATAATATACAATGTATAAACATATAGCACATAAACTATGAACAGATAAAAATAAAAAAAAAGCCAAATAGTCGTCTGTAACCAAATTTATGCGTATTTATATGTTCAATCACGCTGAAAATAATAAATAACCGTGAATAATAAATATATTTATTTATACTGGAATATATTATTTGTAATATTAAATTCCTCGTAATCAAAAAACGTGCGAAATTATTCGGTATTTACTTTGTTTTGTAATTCGTGTTGAAAATAATAGTTAAAACGAAAAAAATAATCGTCATATTTCGCATCGGTATGGGTTGGCCGCTGTGGTAGGTAGGGAGTAGGAAAGGTATAGGATATAGCCATCTAAGGTAATTTAAAGACAATTCATTTCAATCTAAAATTCTGTGTCGAACTCGGTAAACTGGCAAGATTAGATAATATCTATATTAGTTTAGGTTTTCTTCGGGTTAACCCAAAAACCAACAAAAAATCCAAAGTTTATCGTCATTTATTGTTAATTTCATTAACGTTTTTAGAAAAACTATTTGGAATCTAAAGGCAAACGTTCAACTAAATTACCACCCCTCGGAAATTGCGCGATCTTTTAAGTACTGCGTAAAAAAGTTCGATCGCTTTATTAACCGAAAAAGTGTAAAAAAAAAAAAAAAAAAATTAGAACTTAGTAAAACTGTAATAGTTTTTCTTTATTAGACTCAGAAGAATTTCCAAATTGAGATCGTGAATATTTTTAAAAATTGCATTCTAATCGACTTTGAGCGTTTAAAACGAATACAATTTTGTACCTGAAAATAAATTCAAACATTATCTATAATAATACACGCTATTTAGTCAAATTCATTGACGAGTATAGGTTACGATGGGCAAAACGTCTGTGATCAATTATGGTCAATAATTATAAATACATTTTATGGAATCACTACCAGAGGGAATCAGATAATTTGATTTTCATGCAAATCAAACATAATTCACTATGCCGTTGAACTCTCGGTCAAATTTGTATAGTTGTCATCATTTTCACGTTATTGTCATAATATAATATTGTCGTTATGTTGAATTTTCCCTGAAAATAAAGATTGTTTCATTGTATTATGTCTATTATGTATATTTCCCCCCCCGAAACACTTAGCAGCTATTTCTGCCCCTTCTGACCAAATAAGCTGAAACTCGGGAATCAGTATTGTTTTGTATGCATATTGAAGTGATGATATTATAACAGATTTTCAATATGAATTTACCCATGCTGTTGCGCATAGATGGCACTCTTTTAGTTTTGCACACCCCTACACTACGAACTTCTCATAATTAAGCCAGACATTTTGCACATGCTTAACGTTAGCATCAAGTATGTCGGGGAGGAAGACTTACAATAAAAAAAAAATTAAAAATAGCCATTTTATATAATAGATTTTTAGAAAATTTTTGGCTTTTGAAATTTTTGCATATGTGAATATTACCTATTGTGGTTGTTCTATCATTATAGTTAATCAATTATTAATCAAGGCACATGCCAAGGATTTTCTTTTCCATGAGTTAATATCATGCAATAATATTATTATACTGCAGGTAATGGGTATTGGAAAAGTAAGTAAATTAATAATGGTAATTTATGATGATAAAAAATATTATTATGATTGAGAACAAAATTATTCAAATTTTCAAAAAATTTTAGAAAATAAAAGACCATACTTTAACAAAAGTTTCAACAACCAAACATTTTCTAAAAATCTATATTAGAAAATGGCTATTTTGGAATTTG
Organism: Cinara cedri; assembly: GCA_902439185.1. Lineage (NCBI taxonomy): Eukaryota > Metazoa > Arthropoda > Insecta > Hemiptera > Aphididae > Cinara > Cinara cedri. The sequence goes on along the minus strand of CABPRJ010000007.1, from coordinate 1,804,927 downwards.
TTCAAAAAAATAATAATACATTTTAAATTTTTTATTTAAAATCCCCCTCTTCCTTAAACAAAAAAAAAATGTCCATGTATAAAATGAAGCGTAGACTCGCACTAGAGATTTGAAAAAATATATATCAAACATATGAAATAGAACAAGAGTTATTTCAAGTGGTAGATCATCGTGGGACACCCTGCAAAGTATAGTATTACGTTATTATGGTATTCTGTTAATTTATTATTTCGCAAAGAATATATTTTCTATTATACGAAATAGACGGGGAGAAATTTGACTCCAGCGATGGAACTCTGGTGCTCGCGGGCTTCTTAAACCATGAAATATTATGCAGATTAAAATGAAATATGTACTGTTTAGTGGCGGTCCCGCGAGAAATCACTTTGTAGTTTAATGTGACGGAATATTGGTAGGTAAGCATCCAAGACGGTGATGTTTACCGTCGTTATTATCGCCATTGTCACTCGGCGACGGGGTAAATATCCGCGAGAAACCCTGTACCTAGGCGCATAATAGTATGCGTATTATCGGTTATAAAATATTATTAAACAAAATAATCCTTGCAATATTATAATGGAGCTGTTGTCTAGTGAATATAAGTATAATCTACTTTACGCGGTTAACAAGTTTACGTACCTACCGCAATAGAATAAAATAGACAGGTAGAGAGAGAAAGAGAGAGAGAGAGAGAGAGCACTTTTCTTATTATGATCCAACAACACTGCGTATTATATTAGTATAAACAATAGCCGAATGTGGCTTTGTTTCTCCAGTATACTCAATTTCATGAAAATTAGATTGTAATAATATGCGAATCACGAATGCTATTTTTGCTGTACCGCCAACTATTATTGTAGTAAGTAGCGCGCTGTATAATTCCAAATTCAAAAAAGTACAGCAAAACTATAATAATAATCTTTTAGCAGTTTTTCTTTTATATTCTACTCTTTTATTTTTTTTTCAGTCGTCTGTAAAGTTAATTTTCCAAATTAAATTTATCGACGTGTCAAAACACTGTCGATGGCAAAAAATAAAACCCATACCATTTCACGAAAGTTACAACATTAAAACTTTTGCCATAGGTACTGAATTTAATTTCCATTATTACTTTGTATTGGCGTCGTAAGAGTAAATAATTTTTGAAAATTATACAATATATAATATACAATCAAAATATTAAGATTTATACGACCAGTTTGAAAATTTTTAATCATCTAATGTATATTATAGTAGCTGTTATGCACGTATATTACTGCGGTTTTGACTTTTTAATAAATTTAAAATTATAAAAAAAATATATCATATCTAGCTGAAACCTTCACCCGTTTCATCTATACATATTTTTATAGTTTTGTTATTGCGTTATAATCCGTATATTATTATGCGTTTTCGCGTACATAAAAAAAAAAGTTTCTACATTCCTCTGACATTTTTATCTATTGATCAAAATGGTTTTATTATGTGCTCTATTATATTTTTAAAATTTTCGACAACAGTGTAATTCAACCGGAATAAAATCGTTTTATTATTTTACATTACCGATCCTTAAGCAGACCATATACTTTCGTTCCATCCATACGTGTTCACTAGTACAATTTTTTTAGAATACAGAAAACACATTGTCATTCTTAAAATACTGATTTACACGAAATGTGTGTAATATTTATGACCACGAGTGGTGATTTCTGCCGAAAGTTGACCGCACACATACATGAATTTGTTATTAGTTTGGCCAAAACCGTAAACACGAACCGGACAAAAATTAAAATTGTTTGATCTTGTTCATTCCAATTTTATTGTTTAGGTTTTAACCATCCATTTCTAGTATACTTTACGGTTGAAATTGTTATTATAACGGATCGTGAATGGCCTCCATTAGTTAATTTATTTGGTTTGGGGAGTGTGCGGTACACGAGGCTAAATATAAAATTATAATAATATATCATAAAAATCCTGTGTTATCAGTGAAAGAGATTTAATCGTTTACTTATAATTTTTTGAGGAAACGAGTTTATTAAGTTAAGTAAATAAACAAAACAGCGACATAGCCTATTGTATGAAAAACAGTGGCGTAGGGGGAGTGATGGGGTCGGGCCCTTTCCCAGAGCTTTTTACTTATGTTTAATAGTGTACCTTTACATATTATCTATTTGTAAAGATATTTTTAATATAGTTAGTGGTGATCGAAATTTAAACGTGGTAGAACTAAACAACTTGGTTAGGTAAGTACTGCGTGAAAAAATCTGATTATTTCAATCGCCAAAGAAAATATTTTCAAAAAAATCATAAAATACGATTTTGAAAAAGTATTGGGAATTTCGAAAAAAAATGTTTTTTTATAAAGTATTAGGTGAAAAGTCCAAATCGTTTAATGTACACTGAATGTACAACAAAGTATAGCAGTGATGCCGGGGTTTAGTGCGAAAACAAAAATCACGATACAATGTATGTAAATCCGTTGAATTATTCGGTACCTAGTACCTATGAGAACTGCAAATATATTATAATTTATGACGTACGATTAAAATGTTTGAAAGATAAATGTTGTGTTGGTGAATTTTATCGTGATATTTTGAACATGTTTAACCTTCACTAAATTTGACCGCAGAACAAACAGAAATAACACTTTCCCTGCGTAAACGAAACCGCGATAATCGGGAATATGTGACCGTCGTCATAAATGTCCTTTACTATGTTGTAGGTTTTCAATCGTTATCATTACACTACAGAACTATTTTAGTTGGTAATTTGGAAGATGGAACGACGCAAATTCGTTGACGTTCGCTGGTGCGTATACCTATCTTCTTTTCGTGACAATTCTTATCAGTGCCCGGGTCCTGATTTAACCGCTTATATGATTGAAATTCGCTTGCGAATGACTCGAACGATTTTAATTAATTTCGAGTGACGGGAACAAAACAGCTACCTAACTTGTTTGATTACAAAATTTATCTGTCCAAAACATACAACAAGTATCAGTCGATTAATCTAGATAAACACTATTTATCATGTACCTACGTTGTTTACTATGCATAAACCGGCTATATTGGATTTAACTAATAATAATATTGCAACAAACACAACCCTTTATTTAAAAAAAAAAAAAACTAATGTTTAATTAAAGTAACGATACATCAACGTGAAACCTTGTTACTGCATCAGACTGTTTTGTCTAAACATAATTTTGTTATTATTCACGCGTTGTGTACGTTAATACTTTAATAGGAAGTCATAATAACATTATAATACGTTACGTGTATAAATTGACGTTAATTATAAGGGTACTGTAATATTATCATAATTCAATGGAGTTTTGTTGAAGTCAAGTAGGTTAACAGTATGGTCAGTAAATTCGTGATATTTCAGAACACTGATGGCATTAAAGCCGAAAATGTGTGTGCAATGCTTGTATTGATCAAATATGTCCAAAACAAAAAAAAAAGACGGTATTCCGATCAATAATAATAATAAAAATAAAAAATAGTCACAAAAAGTCTCGAAAAACCTCGTGAAATACTTAATCATCAGTATTTCACATACAAAACCATCATAAGTATTATAATATTCGTCCGTGGCGAGTATATTTTTGCGAAAAACGTTGTACACATTATATATATTTTTTCGATTTTAGATAATCTATCCGTTATGTTGTTTAAATGCGCGGTGGTGTGGTGTGTGCAATAACATTTGGTTTCAGTCGGATGATTTCTTTTTTCTGTTTTTTCGATAGTACAAAAGTTTAATCGTTAAGCGTATACATATACGTTGTACTAAATATATATATACATAGTTGTTGAAAATTTTAATCTGACGAGGTAGGGGGTAGGGGGTTGAACGTGAAGATATTTTAAAAAACTTTTCTTCGCAGTAAACATTTAAAAATTAATATTATATGAAAAAACCGTTCAAAGAAACTCGTGAACCGTAATAAAATACAACAAAAAAAAAAAAAAAAAAATAGTAACTTTGAACCACTGTATTTATAATTTGTATTATATTTTTTTATAATGTATAGCGTATAACTATGATTACCATAATTGCGATTGTTCCGATTGATTGTGAATGTGTGACTGTTAATTTAAAAGCACGACACACATACACATTACGGTACAGTGAGTTTATTGTATACACTTTTTTATTATTTTTTTTTTCGGTCAAAATTCAATTTAATTTTCAACGGGCGAAGTACATCATTAAATTTCGTTAGGTTCCCATAATACAGTTGTACGTTATGCGACGCAGTTAACCGATTGACGGTCAATTTAAATGAACGGTTTCTATAATAAATTATGTGTACATTTTTAATTTCCCTGGTTAATGAATAAAAATATAAATCTTTTAAACGTAGCATGACTAGATCGTGTTCTGATGTTTTCGTAGTTTTTAATTTATTGGAGGGAAATGTTATAATAGGCGTACGTGTAGGTACCGGTACCTATATTTTAGATTCCGAGCGAAGTGAGGGATGTATTTTTGTGCGTGCGAACAATTATTATTCTACCAGTAACGTTGCCCTCGTTTCCGAATGTAGCACACTATTTGAATGCGGATTTTATCTGATTAGTCAAAGGGGTTTTGATTTTGACTTTTTTTTTTTTGTGGTTTTTTTTTAATAACTGGGAAAACCCGGGGTAAACCGGTTTCGTCGTTTTTTATTTTCGATTTTGGTTTTCTATACAAATCTTGCTTCGAATTTGAAGTGTAACATCTGTTTGGAAAGAAAACTTTGTTTAGTTGGTACATTAGGAGATTATTTTTCGATTTCCCTTGAAATTGGATTTGTTTTGGTTTAACTCGGCTGAAAACAACACGGACACATTATGTCCAATATGCATATAAATATATTGTGCACGACTTAAACAGATATGAACAGACGTAACGGAAAAAAATTCTCGAGGAAGTGGACGGAGATCGTAGTTCACAACGAAAATTCTTAAAGAGTGTTTGATACCAACATCAGTGGTATGGGACTCGGAAAATATTGTTTCCAAGCGTGTAGATTATATAGATTGCAAAACGAATAATGATATTATGTTATTATATGCGTTTTTTGGCCATTCCGGTGCAATATCATTATAAAAAAAGCCTGAGATAAATAAAACAATTTGAGCAGGCCACATGTATTTTATTTATTTATATACTCAAATCAATAGTTAATCATCAAATTGAAAAAAAAAACAATTTTGAGCGAAATCCGGTAAACTGTTATGGTTACAGTTATTCCACATTTAGCCGTTCAAGTAACCCAGAAGTCAACAAAAATATAATCGACATAATCGTATGACGGTATACACTAGCATACCATCATTTATTATCAGTTTTAGTTTTTTAGAAAATATATAAATTGTTGGTAATCTAGATCATTGATTCTTATAAAGTATCACCGAGCAAAAATGTCGCATAGCTTGAAGTACGATGTGAACAATGCGGATCGTTTTTATACTAACCAAAATATGATTAGAGGTTCTAAATAATAAAAAAAAAAAAAAACACATCTTACAGTAACACAAATACGAGTAGCTTCTTCGCTACATAATCAGAATCTAAAAAAAAAAAAAACACAATTTCGGAAATAATAAAATTTTCAGGGGGTCGTAGACATTTTTTTGTTTTCTCAAGTCTCCGGAAAGATTATGAGTGTACAATTGTGATTTATGTATATTTTATTATTTATATAGTCGACGTATAATATTTTAATTGAAATACGGCAACAGAACGAGACCACGATGTAATACACATAACATTGTAAAACGTTTGGGCGGAAAGAAATGCAATTTTTTATTTTTTTCCGAGACGTCGGACGAATGGAAATAGAATCGGTTGCTGTGCAAGGTGGCGGACGGAAACATTGTTTGACAACAATAAGTGCGGCGACGGTTAAATGCACTACACTGAAATTCTTTTGTGTGTGAAAAATCGAAACACGTATGGAAGTACGTACGTTTTCGAACCGACGCGCGCGTGTAAAACAAAAGCTTGTTCTTCTGCGAGTGCAGCGGTATGCGTCGCGGGCATCGGCGAGTAAGTCGGAGTCAGATGAGTGGGTCGGGGGAGGGGCGGGAGCGTGATGACGACGGCCGGG
>CABPRJ010000007.1:1681892-1798819 GCA_902439185.1 Cinara cedri | reverse complement strand
GGGGGGGGGGGGGGGGGCACCGGTAAGTACGGGCCGGGCGGCGACGGGCCGAAAGCGGGGAATTCGTTAACGCGCCGGTTGCTGTTCGCCGTATGCACGCGGGGTGTACACTCGCGCGCCACGCGACCGGCGGCGTATCCGCCCGCCGAGGCCGTTCGTAATTTACACTTGACCTTTTACGCCGAAAACGTACACGACGGTGTACACCAGTACACTATAGCAGTCGCAGTACACTGTGAGGGCAGCAGTTGTAGTAGCAGTGACAGTGGCAGCGGTGGCAGCGGTGGTGCGGCCGGTGAGGCTTGTGTAATATCGGTTCATAACAGTGTCCGTAGCGCACTCGCGTAACAATATCGTACCGAATTAGAGCAACACCCGCGCGCCACCGACCGGAGTTTTTTCGTAAACCGTACCGTATAATATGCACACACGTTTAAACGCACGAAAATACGATTGGCGGTAAGAACCGTTGCCGCGGGGTCGCGGTTTGGTATGCTGGTTCGTTAGGTCAGCCGTTATATTTACCCTGATACCGGGTAGAATAGCGAATATTGAGAAAAAATAAAAAAAAAAGCAAGCCGATCCTGATGGGCGTGTGTGTCTGGTATGTGTGCGAATTCCCGGGAATATTGCCAATGCCAGAAATACAGGTACCGGCCATTTTCACAATTTGTACGCACACCCTGCGATAGGTCGACCGTAGTCTCGTGAATTGTCCAAAAGTACATATATAGGAGAACACGAGGACTTTTCGGCGATTCCGAAAACGGAATTGTTACGTACAAGATATTTAAAATATATAATAAATGCGTACTGGAGTCATACTCGATGTGCAGGTAACGTTGTCGCCTTCGCCGTAAACGTTGACTTTCAAACGGAGTTTACAACGAAAACCGACTCGTCGAGTTCGGTTATCGTACCGTTAACTCAGTTTTGAAAATCAGATAGACGACTTTGTTTACGCTGCTGAAAGCGACCCTAAATTAATATCGTCGGTCGTCATTCATTAATCGTCAGTGTAAAAATTATTCGATTTAAATAACTCAATTTTATAGTTAAGTGTTATTTTATGCGTTCAGAGTATATTTTACACTACAATAATAATTTACTTATAAAAATGGTGTTCAGTTATATTTTTCTCTTTGATAATTTTATTCAAATTATCAAACAGTTTAGATTCCAAATAAAAAAAAAAAAAAGAATAAATAAAGTTTGTTATATGAAACAATAAACGTTTTATAGATTATATTGTATTACACAAACGAGGCACAGAATATAATGACACAGACATACTGTGATAATATTATTGTTGTGTCGCAAAAAACACTGAACTCAACTGGACAATTTAGAATCGGTCGGATAATTTGTTTCATTGACCACTCATTGTTTTATTGGTCCGAATGATTTGATAAGGGAAAAACGAATAGATATCTACTGTAAGACGGTAATCTGTATTTATACAGCGCGTCAGTGTAACAAAATAAACGCGATTAATAATTTGAATTTTTGTTTTCCTTTTAAACAATGTAATAGTTCATGTATTATAACAAACACGTACGATTACACCGTTAAACATAATATTATACATTCGCACGTTCCGCGTTAAAATAAAATTGTTTTGTTTGCGGATCGCATTTTTGTTGTGAACAAGTCGGGAAGGTACGATTTATAAAGTAATTTAATTTGTATCTGTAGTTTAACAACCATTGCTTATCAAAAACGAGCCGAATAAGCAGAATATTATTAATCGTATTTTTTGCCAAGGTGGTGGTATCTGATAAATCAACAAAAATTATAAAATCATTATGGGCCGTGAAATACGTTTCGGTATAAACCATAGCCAGTGGCATTCTTTTGTAGCAGTGTGGAGTTGTTTTTCCTTTGAAACAGTTTCAGTAAAACTGCAAAACGCCTTATGTATAGAAAAATCAAAAGACGAAACCAATGTAATCAAATACTGGCTAAATTTCATTTTTTCGTTGACGCGTCTAATGATAAATTGTTTCACATACACCCCATCCACCCACTTAATTTAGTCATGAATCATCTGCTTCGTATGGGATTGAAACCGCCACCGGGCGCATTTAGGCTGAAGGCACTGTAAGCGTCTTTGTGCTACCATAGGTTTCCGAGTAATACTGATTACCATTGATGTTGTCGGTACACAGTTCGTCGCGAAAAAACGCCCAGGCACGTAACTGCAATAAACAACTTATCCTGCCCCCCTCCCCACCCCCTTCATCAGACGAATTTGAAAACACGCCGCCGTCTATAGCGATAAACGGTTTTTTTTTCCGACCGACCGACAGAAAACGATAAAACAATATGCGAAAACGCGTGAAACCGAAACGATACGAACACCCGTATTAACGGCACACGGCGGCGTCTTGCGCCGTCGCGCCGAGCGAGCGCTGTACGCGATGTTGCGGTTTGTCGGCTATCGCGCGCGCGACCCTCCGGGGTTATTTATCGGACGTTCGCGTAACAAACACGCGGCCGCGAATTTCGGTTTCCGCGTGCGTTTCAACACGTACGGCGGGACCGCGCGCCCGCGGTAGCGATTCGATTAGGGACCGACAAATACGATAAATCACGCGCCGACGGCCCCGGCGAAATTTCACCGGCGTCGGCGGCGGTGGCGCCCGTCCGCGGGTACTCGCGGTATTCCGACCCCTCGCGCCGCCGCGGTCGAATTCCGGTTCGACAACTATACGCACACGACGTCCGCGCGCGTATTGTACGTGTAAAATACGATTATCGTGTAACGATTGTGTTCGCGCGTAAATTATTGTCATCGCCCGGGCCGCCCGCGTTTTGATAACGTTATGCCCTGATAGCAATTGAAAGAAAAACAAAATATCGAGGGGGAACGAACCGGCCGAAAGGTACAGTCGACGTTCCGCGATTTAACCGCGCGACGAGTCGAAAAAAAAAAAAAACAACACAAAATGGGAAAAGTAACCGTCGACGTTTTCGAGATACGTCAATATGCCTATAGTACAAATAACCTTTCTGTAAGCGGGGTGTTTACAACCCGGGGTATACTCTGTGAAATCGGCAAATCCGACTGATCCGAACACAAACACGTTTCGGCCGGAGGGTGAATGTTGAAATTACCAAATGGAGTTTAATTTATGTTTACGCCGTTCCCCTGGATCTATTTAGGATGACTGTGCGGGTGTATAAGGCTAACAAAATACTATTTTCAGCCGATAACACTGAAAAGTCCATTTTTTTTTTTTCGGACCACAATTTGATTTCTTCTATCCGTTTACGAAAAACCTCCGATTCCCTAGTGTGGGCTCATTTGGTTAAAAATGAGCCGTTTAAAAAGTTCAAAAGTACAGGGGGTAGGAAAATAGCATCTATATTTTACGAAAAAACGTTAAAGTTTCGCGTTTCTGTTACTAAGAATTATCGAAACGTATAATAGTATAATACGTTTGGAAAGCCTCGTTTAGCACGTGGATTATAGAGTTTCAATTAGTATTGAACACTCTCGATCCGGATTGACCGATAAAATGTGACAATCCATCCGTACGAACGTTGCAACGGATCATTACGAAATTAAATTTATTTGAAAACAGTAAAAGCACGTGGTGTTATTTCATTTGAACATTTTTAGTTAGCAGAGATTAATCGTTGCGTACAGATATACATTAAATTCCCCTCTATATCCTATTTTTCCTACTTCTCACTTACAACCGTGGCTCATCCATCGTAAATCGTGCGAAGTATATCAGTTTTTTTTTTTTAAATAGCTGTAGTTTTTTTATTCGGTGAAATTTTAGAATAAAAAATCGAAACGGTGCTCTTAGCAATATTATCCATTTTGAATTTTGATATTTATGTTGAAATTGTAATTCAAATCCAAACGATTTCCAATATTTTTAAGTTGGGTATGTATCTATATAATTCTGTTTAAAATGAATCTTTACACACGCATTTGTTATCACCGTTTTGCGAACATAGCCAATTTGTGGTCAGTAAAACCGCTATTTCGTGCAGTTTTTTTTTTTTAATAAACTATAGTGAAGAGACTGACTATTGCCAAATACTATCTAAGTTTGAACGTTGTTTTTTTTTTTTTTTTTGATATTGCGAGACATGAGCGTTTTTAAATCGCGATATTTCGCACGCTCGTAACTTGTTTTAAAATTGAAATGACAAAATATACATACAACAATATATTCTTCTCACGAAGCTTATGATAATAGTTTAATTCACTGAATAATAGTTTAAAAATCTACGAGTATAACAGCGTAAAATTAGTTATGCTGAACACAAATTGTCTACGTCTGAGTGTTCGTATGCCGGAGACAACAAAATATAAAAATGCTCGTGTTTTTTTTTTTTTTTTTCGGACTTTTAATTATTATTATTGCTTTGGAGTGTGTGTCTGTGTGTACAGCGTGACCCGAGCGTGACCGGCGGTGGAGGCCGACGTTACCCTCCCCTTCCGGAGACCAGAAGTAAACGCGGCGCCGCGGCCGCCACCGCGCGTTTCCCGGCTACAGTCGCGCCGCCGGCCGGATGACAAATGGTTTTGCTTTTTCCGGATGTTGACGCCAAAACAACCGTTATAATGTACGGCGGCGCAGGGACTCGGGACATTATATATTTTTTCGTTATACAAAGATTTTTGGCGCCGTCTGTTTTCTCGAGAAAATACCAATTTGTCGCCGAGTGTCTCTTATTCCTTCGCGTTCCCCTCCTGCCCTATGTTTTCCCTTTTTTCCATACCGGAACCGTATATTATATACAAAATACCACATGGCACACCTATCTAATACGTTAATGCACTACGCGCGCACGAATCCGTTCTGTCTCGAATTTAGTCTCCCTTTATTTTTTCGTGTTTTTTTTTACAACGACTACGATATTATATTATAGTTCAACAGTCGTATCGTATATTATATAAAAAATAACACTGTTAGAAACCATGATACATAGCTTCCTTTGCGGATAAACGCAATAAAAAGCAAGTTTGGACTATGAGTTAAGGGGTTGTATAGCCAAGATTAAGACAGTGGCGTACAATACATTTTTCACAAGGACGTCAAACGCAAAAATATACCGTATATACCCACCGTCCTTGTCCTTCCATAGTTAGTGCAAGTTTAAGTTTTAAGTGGGTATGTTATCAATACTATGTTATACGAAATTATAAAGTTCTTATATTTTTCGGTGTAGGTAGCAATTGCCTATCGTATTTGATTACATGGCGACTTTCAGGTGTTTTTTTATGAAACGGCTTCGGTAAAATAGTAAAAATCTTCATACAACTCGCGTCAAGAAGAATCAAAAGCTTTAACAAAAACTCCTTGAAGTTTGAGTTTCTGTAATAAAAAGATGACGTTGAAATATGGTGGGACACATCCTACGCCACGATGAAGAATTGCACCACACTATAATAAAAGGTGCAATTGAAGGACGTGAACCACGTATAAAAAATAATCGAACATTGTTCGAACAATACGGTAGATATAACTATTCTACCGTACATTTTCAAAGTGTATCGGTCGAAACTCTGATACCATCTGGTATGTGCCATTGGAATAAGATATCTATGCATTTTTAAGGATTTCGGACATAAGTTAAATTATTCGATTATAAGACGACGAAGGACAATCGAAGAATATGTGTGATTGGAAATAAGGTGCACACACATATATATCTATTTCAGTTAGTTTAGGCAATTATAATGGAAGGTAAAGTCGGTTGGGATGTCAACAATAAGTGTGTAAGTCACGAGTACTCAATTGTATAGGACAGAAGGTAAATCAAGATTTTTAGACCGATTATTTGAGATAAAGAGAATCCTATTGATCATATGTTTGTAAATTCATATAGAGGCGACGTGAATGGGTAAACATTATCCTGGTATCTATATTAGCGGACCAAATTTTGAGGAACATTATTGTTATTGTTCGTACAAGCATATTACGAACAGATCGGATTTGGCGATTTTCAATTTTCCGGGTCGGATCGTATTGCCAGGCCGATTATATTATAAGTATCGTTTAATATTCCCCGTAGTATTTTATAAAGACGTCTTCACCGTATTTATGGTATATTTACGAGTATTATCCTGCGCGGTCGGTTAGCCCGATAATAATAAATGTTACTAAATACGGCTCGGAGGTTTTTGAAAATTGGAATTCTAAATTGAGAATTCGCGGACGAGTAACAATAATGCGATTTTTAAATAATATACGGTAGATTTAAGATTTGTATATAATCTAATATTTGTATATTCAAAGTCTTGCCGAAAAATAAACTCACGTATATTTTTTTTTAATACTACCATAGATCACCTTTGGACATTCATCACGCACACCTAGGCGCTCCAATCAATCATTTCTCAAGGCACAGTCGTAACAAAAGCATATGCTATTATATAAACAAAAATACTTACCAATTTTCCAAAGAAATCAAATTTTATTTTAAAGTTCATGCATTTTTGTGTCACATATAAGTTTCAGTTTCAGCATTGGTGCTCGCATCACTTGAACTTTGGACTTCTTCGTGTTATTTTTCGATAATTTCTTGTTGCCTTAGTTACACGCGGGAAAGAAACGATTTTTATGCGAGTTGTAACAAGGAAGTACAAGAATGCAGTTGTTATTATTTTTTAATTTGGTTGTCACGGCTCACGGGATGTTACAATACGCCAGGGGCAATTTCAACCAAACTTTGTACACGTCATATTTTTTATTATGAATTACGATCCGGGGCAAGAAAATACTGTCGGTGTAGAACATCCTTGGCATCTATAGAAGGTGTGATACATAAAAAATTTAATTTGTTTATCTTACTTAACCTGTTCCGACGGGGGACGATGACAGCAGTTGCTCGTTGTAATGAAAATAAATGTCCGTTAGAATGTAAAAAAATATAGAAATAATAATAATAAGAAATTTATTTATTTTTTATTTTTTTTTTTTTTTTGTGTGTTCTTATAGTCAAAATCAATTGTACGGCTGCCGCGACGACGTTGTACAACTACACGATCACCATGAACGGCAAAACATTGTTCCGGGGACAACCAAATGCGGTCGCCGACAACAATTTACTGACGTTCAACTGGTCTGCGACGACGGCCGATCAACAGTCGCACAAATACCTCACGTTTAGGTGAGTGAAAATACTATTAGATACTATCGTTTAGTTGTAAAGTATATACTTACAAAGTCATTAAGGCTTGGTCACGAATTACAAACACGGCAATTATGTCGACACGGGCACAGCGCGCGAGGAATATTTTGGGATTATAATACGGTCTCCCAAAACGTTCTTCAAACGTTCTAATTCTGTGCGGAACCACTACACGAACTGCATCCCAACCTAAAAACATTATTTTTCTACCCGTTTTATACAGACTTATTAGGACTGCCAATAGAAACTTATCACTATTGGTAGGTTAAAAACATTGATTTTGATCGTTATTAAGCAATTAAAAATTTAAATCATTCGATTTAGATTCGATTACTCAGTTTTTGTCTTCTAAATAATTCAGCAGAATCTTTAATATAATTATGATCATTTTGTTTAATATATATATATATATATATATATGTATGACTTGGACAATTTTTTTTTTTTTACAGCATTTTCAATGTTGAGTATCAATGTTTTATGATTACGAAATCGTACAGTATAATTATATGAAATTCAATATTACGAACTATAATATATTTATAATAGTATAATTTATAAGTAGAACGGACGCAATTCGTGCAGTTGTTCAGAAAAACCTGGGACGCAATTCGTGTAGTCACTTATCGGATTTTTTATTGTGAGACGCAAGTCGGATGCAACCTATTATTTTACCACTTTTTAGGTTAATAAAATATCATATAAACAAATAAATAATGCTACCGTTAATCTTTTTTGACTTTTTTACAAACTGCGCCTGTAGAAAATATGGTGAATTAATTTGTCCAAAACTGTAATTATGTGTACAGGAAAACATAACAAAACATCATAATACACCAACTACTGATAATTATTTTCATGAACTTCATTTTTTTCTTTTTTTGTTTCGTATTACCTAATATTAAATTAGTAAACATTGCTGTTGTTTTACTACAAAAAAGAAATATTTTAGAAAAATTTCACCGTTATGTTGTTTGCAATATATGATTCGATATTTGAGTTAAATTTTCAATGAAAATGTTTTTAGACTAGCGAATTATAACGTATAATAGTTATTATATTGTTTTGCACATTTTAAATTTTATTCTTACAATTTAATCATCGCTATAATACTCCTCACGCAGCAACTAAATTCCTCCCAAGGGAGAAAGTGTGTACGTATAACGTTAGAACTTGTCTCCCACAAATGTTTTTCCGAACAAAAATCCACCAATTTACTACAAAATTGGTGGATTTTTGTTGTACTAGGAAGGTTAGATTTCCTATGGAGTTTTCTTAACAACGGAGAAAACCGTCAGGAAAAGGGGAAAATTTACGCAACAAAGATTTCTGTTATTTTCGATTTGTTTTAATTTAATTAAAAATTATCGTATATACCAGAAATTTTGAACAGATACTCCAAATTAGTCCTTTATAAACATGGTAAAATGTATTTAAATCGTTCTGGTAATTTTTGAACTTTTTATATAGCAGTTTGAAATTGTCAAGGTGACTCTCATTTAAAATTTATCGTTAATGGAAGTTTCACTGTAGTTCGACATTTCGAGAAACTCGCCCAACTTTGCGGTAACGACCGTCATCGTCACCCCCTCTATGCACAGGGTGATCCATTTAAATGGATACACTTGATGTTTCGAAAATCATCGACTTTTTCAAAATTTTTTTTTGTTTGATAGTTAAAGAAACACAAAGCGGTTTTAAAATGTTATTTTTTACTACTTTTATTTTCGGGGATGAAACGACTACCTATTTTTAATTTTCTATTAGCAACATATGTATATTATAAATCCCATTTATATAATATGGAGTATTAGTTTAAATACATTTCGGTGTTGACATTTTTGATTTTCGTCAACCCATGGACGAGATAATTCACTTTTATACTTCGGAGAGCGTTTAAATGACAAGCGTCGTGGCACCACACAAATAACCCGACAACCTTGCCATATTCAAACATAAAATTGAAATATCTCGCGACGGAATCGAACATTTAATCGCGAACATAAATTTAAATTAGTACTCGATCTATTTATGGTAATTTTTGCTTTAGTTTGCCATTTGAAAACCAAAATTAGGTAAGATCTGCTTATTTTTTAAATTATCGAAAAAAAATGATGGGAATACTTCACACGATGAGTGAACCACTGTTGAAGTGAGAAGTTGGTAAGGTAGAGGGAAAATATAATGTATATCTGTATGCAGCGATTGACCATTGCTAACGAAAAACGATTCTGAGAGAAGTTCGGTTAATAGTGTTGATTAGTCAATAAAATAATATATTACGTAATATTATGATAAAATGACTACATTATATGCATTGTACATGTATATTTTTTCAATAATATTTGTTTAGTATTGTACCTATTTTCCTGTTTTTTTTTTCCGGTTTATCACGTTTATTATGAATAATTTAACAGCTGAGAAAATCGAAAAATCCCCGCCCTTAAGTATCATCCTTTTCATAAAAAAAAATGCTACAATTGAAAATCGGAGCATAGTCGCCGGTAGAAATGTTGTCTACGGAAAATAAAAAAATTAAACATAATGGTGTGAACTATAACATTTTTCGTTCCGCTCGGAATCTAAGAAAACCTCCGGAAAAGTCAATACGACTGGAAATTGCCATCGAGTGTGTTGCCATTTGAATGGATCACTGTGGGCCCTGGCGGGCTATAGTTCGGCCGGACCGGCACGGTATTATTCGTGCGCACCCCGTGATGCGGTTTCGAAACGGGCAGGACGCATTTATATACCAGCCTAATAATACAATATTAATGTATTATTTCGCGTAGTCAATACGTACATTGTGTGGGTACACGGGTAGCGAGCGTGACTGCCGTGACGTTTTCAAAGGGCCGCAGCGAACGGATCGAACAGTCGCGCTTTGTGTGCCGCGTCCGCGTACGCGTAATACGATCGTTATCAATGAATTACCCCGTGTATTATTATGATAATAGCGTGTGCACACAAACAATGCGCGAAGTGAAAGATCTGCTACGCCGCCGCTGTACACAATAATCACCGCGTGCACAGGTTTCGCTTACAGTGCCCGCGACGGTACAATAACGTAATCGAGTCGGGGGATCGTCGAGGCGATGTACGGAAATTAATCGACCTTTGTCGGGCACGTGCACACAAGTAAACCGTTAATGCTTTAAATCCTACGACCGAAAGTGCGCGCGAGTCGCGTTAGTTATCACGTGCCGTGGCGATACTATAGAACGGTTCTGGCGAAACGTTCCGATTGAATTTGCCCGTGTTTAAGTCTTAGCGCAAAGTTTGAATATCGTTTATTGAAATGAACCTAGTTTCGAAACTATTGGTTTTAATTTTTTCAATTTTTCGGGGTTTTTTTTTTATTAGTTTCTAGTTCGTTTCATGGTCCCTTCGACGGCTTCTAAAATGCGTTTTCGTATTTAACTCGGCGTGCGCAAGTGAATTCAGCGGCATTATTTGCGGGAGGCTTTATAAAAGAAACACATCACACTTAAAATTTCACGCCGTACCGTCGGTTCATGTTTTCATGCATATCTATACCTGTACACGCTTTACCCCTATAGTCAACAGCACGCGGATCGAGTACTACTACAACACACCAAGGCGCACTAATATATAGGTGCACATGAATTTCAAGTATACACTTTTGTTTATTCTCCCCGAGGGCATTATAATATAATCCAATATTATATTACAGTAGTATATTATTATTATTATTATGCACTACACACGAGCATATATACGTCTGAACCACGAGTTGCAAAGTAGACGGCGTTAAACAACGCCGGAGTGCGGTAAAACATATAAATTTCAACTATACCTAATGTTGTGTACGGTTTATCGCGCCGAACATATACGAAAACATTCGCACGCATTAAACACTGCAATACTATATGTTTATATATTTAATTTTTAACGTAAACTTCGTGTTCATTATTCGAGCGTTCATAATAACCGAACTTTCGGGATACACACTATAAAATGTGCAATACAGTGCAGCGGCGGACCGGCCGCGGTGTACACCCGCGTCTCGCTGGAACGTCGGCGGGCTACTCGGGTCGGCGGACGGGCGAAATACGCGCGCGTTGCCGTTCGATGACGATAACGTAAAATTTGATCGGTAATACGACGGCAGGCGCGTGGGATACAACGAGTCGGGGTCCCGTTTACGCGCACGCCGCTTCGCCTGGACGATACGCCGCATTTTGACTTTTCCATTCGGTCGGATGAACCGCGAAAGAATTTACGAGAAATTTAACGGCAGACCCGCCGTTCGTCTGTTGGTAATGATTAACGCCCGAATCGGAGTACCTAATTATTTACGTTACCGTCCCTTTTGAAAACCAATATTGTCTATGCGTCGAATTTCACGAATACCGCGCACGAGCAGTGTTGCACAAAGATACGTTTTATAATAATATCTAGAAAATATATTTTAAGATAACCGCTAGAATAATTGGCCAACTGAGTACAAATTAACGTACATAATAATTTAACCATCTAGATAAAGATAAATATAACCAGAAACATTTATCTAGAAAGAAAAAAAAATATTGTTCACAACTCGCCGTGAAACTTTAAGGTACTTAAAGTATTAATAATATATCAAACTCGGTACACATCCAGATTTCGCATAAAGGCATGTGACTGATGCACCTTTATAATTAATTTATCAAGCTGTTAATATAAATGTAATATTCTACCTATTATTTCTAATTAGTATAAAAATAACGAATTAAAAAGATTTATCGAGACGATTAAAACATTTGTCTTGGATAACGGCGCAGATAACTTATTTCTAATTCATCTAGATGAGATAAAAGATAAAAGTATACTTATTTAGGTTTTGGGTAACAAAAAACACACTCCTCTCGGGTATGTGTAATACAATTAGTACCTATTTGTAGTCGGATATAAAAAAGAAAAAACACAACCCACCCCCTATAGTTTAAATCTTAAGTTTGTTCCCAAATAATGACTTTTTTACATGTTTTATCGTACACTATTTACGTACATGTCGTTTTGTGGAATAAAATACATGCATTTCTCGGTTATTATTTTGATTTGTCCACTATTATTCGTCTCGATACAGCATGTTGTGATGTACGATTCAGCATTAATGGCATTCAATTTTCAGGTATCACAATATATCGGAGATGATAATATTATTTTGTTATCATGTTAGATCCTTGATGAGGAGTGAAAAGCTAAATCGAAACAATCGTGTTACGGTAGATTACAAAATTCGACTAACTCCTAGCAAGTAGCCTAATAAAGAGATTACAGACAATATTTTTAAAAAAAATGCGGTCTTTTAAGGAATTTTTTTTTAAAATTTTTACTTTTATTTTTTTACCACCTGTTCATATCAACCAATTTTTTCAAATCGTTTTTAATTTTAATTTTCATTCGTGCTCTATTTGAGTTATATTGTGTAACAAAACTTCTCAAAAATTTAATTATTATTTCATCTACTGATAATTGTTGTAAGATTATTCGATATTTATCTTTCCCTAATTTTAAAATGTATTATTAAAAAAGATACGAATGCTACGAATAATCGTTGCTAATAAAATCGAATCTGAGCGAAGTTCGGATATACGTGTTTTCAAAGGTTGAAATATTTATGATTTTCGTCAAAATATGATGCGAAATTCCTATAAAAACAAAAAAATAATACTACATTAAACTCAAATTTGTCTTATTAATCACTAATTTACCACGGCTTATCTTATATATTGAACTTTCTGTTAAATTCTCAAACAATTCTGTATGGTATAACAATAATTAATAAACCATATACTAAACAAAAATGACGTAAAATTTATAAAATTAAAATTTTTATGAATATTTTATCATATAAGGAGGGACAAATATACATTTTTAAGTTTTTTCGAATAGTGAGAATTCAGATTAGAATTAAAAATGCACTGAAATTTTCTTACACAATATATATATAAAAAAAAATTGTACATTGTAAAACAAATACAACCCTCGCTTCCCTCAGAATTTAAAATCATATTATTTTCTGAAACACGAAAAAATCTAAATTTCCACTAAAATGCCTAATAAATTAAGAAAATGACTTAAAACCATAATTTGTATAAAAATGTAATTTTCATTTTTTTTATTCTTATTCAGAAGAATGAAACGAATTTATGACTAGAGAAGTACCGTACAGCATGCTTTAGAAAAATATGCAAAGTTTCAATCTTAGTGTTATAAGTAACAATTACCTCATTCTCTTACTTTACTTTTTATGATATGATTACTCTCCTGAGAGTTGTTTCTACCATAACTCCGCTTAACTACAAGTCTGTATCTTAAACTGCCTCACTCCAGTTTTAAACTCCCACACTTTGCAAATCCTCTTCTATCACATCAATCTTGCAACTAATTTACATTTTTACACTAAACAGGTAGTTGTCCTAACTGTTTCATATTGTTCTCCTTTATGTGGTTTAATCATCGAATCCATTGGCTCTTTTTATAACATTGCTTATTATTGATGCTAATTTTATATCACACAGCTTTCTATTGTCTATTGTCACTTTCCAAATGTTTCATCGATCCCTAAATTTGCAAAGCAAGAGATAAAAATTGGTTTTACGAGCGCTCTTTTTTTCTGTCTGTAAACATCTTTTCTATTATCAGAAATCCGATCATAAATTTCATGGGTGATTTCTGATAATAAATTTTCTTTGTTTTTTTATATGATTTTATGTGAATAAAAGTCTATAACTTCCCGAAAATTACTGATTATGTAATGCGAAACGTTCATCATGAGTTGTTATTATGGCACTGCACTAATGTCGAAAATCCATAGTTATTTTTTAATTTTTTTTTATTGGGGTTAAATTTGTAAAGTTAAAATTTTGATAAAAATCGTATAAACGTATTGGTTTTTTTATCGATGCGTGTTGGAGTCAGGTTTTTTTTTAGATATTTTAAATTATTTAATAATCAATAAAATTATTATTTACTTTAATTGAGGAAAGGTCGTTACACATTAATCTATACTCGTGAAATTTTAACTTAATCTAAAACACGAAAAATCACATACGTAAAAAAAAAACCTTCCCATACATATGTTATTAAAATCTGTAAATCTGTAAATCTAATAAATTTACAACACATGCATTTTTTCGTCTTTTCGTAAACATACTGCAAGTTCACTATCCCTGGACATAATAATATCCTCAAAAAGAACACGGAAACAAAGGAGGTAATGTGCAGACGTGACTGGTGGGATTTATCATCGTAACATCCACTTAATTTACCATCGTATATAACATGAATAAATGGACCAGAACTAATAATCATTAGGTAGGTGATTGTTGAACATTTCCTTTATATATTTAATATATGGTCTTTACAAAGACTAAGACAATCGTGACGAAGTTGTTTCTTTATAGAATATAATCACAATATAAAAATGGAACGCTGCATAATCATCTTTCCCTGGCGCCTCCGATACGAATAGGAAAAACAAATTATAATATTCAAATTTATATATAACAAAATTTCTATTTTATCAGTCTCGTAAATATGCAAAAGAATATATTTATACGTCATGGAGTTCTTGAGAAAAATGAATACTGTGAAGGAAACGTTGAGGTCATTGAGTGAAGGGCAAGAAAAGGGGGACATTTAAATCGCTGTATCAGAGAACATCGGAAATAATAAACTACAATGAGTCGGACTCGAACGAATCGCTGTTTTGCCGTAGAAACAATTCGTCGCCATTTTGACGTGAATCACTTAAAGTTAAAGGAAAAAAAAAATTGAATTAACACGAATCCAAAAAGCTGTAGGTATAATAATTATCATATTCAATTTATAAATAAATAAACATAATAGTATTATTTTGTTCAAAACATGTAATAATGAAAAAAATGTTAATCCAGTGAAATATCCACTGTCGGCGGTACATCGGTTATCGATGACCCGTCGACTAAAATTAATTTAATCGAGATTTTATGTCTGAAAATACACGTAGTTTAATTCATTAGTTATAGTTGAATACATCATAGGACGGAGGGACAACGTCCGGCTAGTCTTAACAGTTAGTGATCGCCTGTAACGTTTTTCTCCTTGTAGATTAAGTAAGCACGCTAATGGAAAAATGGGGGTGGGATGTTGCAGTAAACCAGCTGTAACGTAGGTTGTATGTTTTATATTTATAATATTATTGACGATTAGGCGACGTGCTTGCCGACATTGTGAATCGCCGTGTCGCGCTCCTGATGAAAAAACCGTTCTGTAGCCAATCCTGGTAAAGACGTGGTGGTTTAACCGTAAACGAATACAAAGGACTGGGGTGTGTGCGTGACGAATGTCGGCTTCAGCAGTCGCTGGTCGTATTCTGCTGTTGGTAGACCGGAGCGTCGGCTTCGGGGTCTTCAAATTGTTAATGTATTTCGTACGTATTAAATTTTCGGATGTTGGAGATGAAGTGAGTTGTTGGTCGTCGGCGTTCCGATATAATATATTATACACTCGGAGTGGTATGACGGCCATCCATTATTGCCGTGAAGCGATAAAACAGCCGCTTCTAATTGGTCGCAGTTTGACCGGGTCGAGGTTATGAAACAGTCGTCTTCTCGTTGGCATATTGTTATGTATATACGGTTTTATAGCACCGAATCGGTTTGTTAATTATTTAACGATGTATAGGTTCGCACCGTTACGTCTGTCGTACATAGGAATAATAAAATGAATTAATGAAATGTAATATTTTGAGCAATACTTTACAAAAATTAAATATATATTATTATATACCTAAGACGGATCTAAAACGGCGATTTGTCCTGGATCGGCAATGGATAGGGCACGCTTGGAGAAGCCAAGACTCAATACATCATACAACGCTAGGAAAGATCTTAACAAAAAAAAAAAAAAAATTCCGTTAGAAAACTGAAAAATAAATGTAAATATGTAATCAAGAAGTATGTGGGAAAACTAAGAGTGTCAGATTGGAAGATGCAAATATTAGATTTAGATTGACGGACGGCTGAATGGATGACGGAAAGGTGGCCAATTTATCGTATAATTATGAATATTTAGGTTTTTTTTTCGTTACACTGAAATAAAATATTTGTTCGGTACTGTGATCGATTTTACTTTCTTAGTGAAACAAAAAGTCATCTAAAAATACCATAATACAAAAAAGGTACATGAAATATTTTACATAATTTATATAAATATGCCTGCAGTAGGTAAAAAACATTTCCAAACTTTTGAGACGTTGAAGTATTTTATTAAATTATTTATAATTTTCTATGAATGTAGGACGTAGGCACCTATTTATATGGTAATTTAATATTAAACAAATATCAAGTTTGATAAAAATCCCATTTTCCCTCACTCCTCCAAACCTCCCTCCCAAAAAAAAAAAAATACTTTCAAATAAATGTATTCTTTCCTTTCAGACTTTTGCTAACTTTCATGAGCGAAATATTAGAGTTCTCATTAAATAATTATAATAAAAAATAAGGATATTTAACACCATTGGCTACAGTTGTGGATGGCCAGCTGGGTATAATATTAGGAAAGGTACTGTGTTATATAGATATTATAGTACTTTTATTGTAGTGTAAATTTAGGAAAAAACGATTCTGAGATGATAAACGGAAAAAAAAAAGATGGTTTATTGATAACTTTGATTAATATTTAAAATAAAGTATCGAATATTCAGCACCTTCCAAAATAGGTAGGTACTGCATTAGGGGATTAACGGGGTATAGAGTATAGGGAATCTAATTTTTCCCCACACATTGATATAATTTCTATAAAATGTTTTTGAAAAAAAATGCAACTATTAATTTAGATACCTTTTAAAAAAAATATGATTTTTCAG
Source organism: Cinara cedri (assembly GCA_902439185.1). Taxonomy (NCBI): domain Eukaryota; kingdom Metazoa; phylum Arthropoda; class Insecta; order Hemiptera; family Aphididae; genus Cinara; species Cinara cedri. The sequence goes on along the minus strand of CABPRJ010000007.1, from coordinate 1,781,805 downwards.
GACTCCTTGCAGAAAAATGTTGAAAAACCGTTACTAAAGTACTATAAAAAAACTGGAATATTTTACTCACCGAAAAAAAACGGATCGATAAACCTTGCACCACGGGTGGGTCACTATTGTAAGTGAGAAATTGAAAAGGTTGGATATAGAGACGAATTTAGTTTATATGAACGTAACAATTAATCATTGCTAACCAATAGGGTTCTGAGCGGAGCTCAGTCAATAGTATTGCATTTTCAACAATCTGGGTTTGAAAAGGATTTTTTGAAAATCGTTGGTATGTAAATCATGAAAAAATGTCACAACACAACACTTTTAGTTTGACGAAGGTAGACTACCAATTTGTCACCTATTTAATTTTTTTATTCCATGACACAATCAAAACAAATAGGAATATGAGTAATAAAAAATGTATAAATTAGCACGGGAAATATCATGCAAAACAACTAGTTATAACGAAAAAAAAATAAAAACGGTTGTCAATAACAACCTTATTTCTAATCTTTTAATCTGTTTTAGCCTACAGAACTAGTTTTTCCACATTATATCGAATATAAATGAGCATTTAAAAAAATAACCTTTCTAAAGTATCAAATAGAGGCAAAATACAACAGTTAAGGTTTTTATCATGTTTTGATTGGAATAAGATTCGCAGGAGAAATGTCGTACATAGTATATTTTATAAAAAAAAAAAAAAAAAGGACAAAACAATAAACATCATTCTAAAACCAATGCATTCCTCACTTCACTCAGAATCTAAAACCATATAGTTCAATTTTAATGAAAAAGTATTGAGTTTTAAATTTTTTTTTCGAAATCGAGTACAATTAATCAAAAAAATTCGCCTCTTTTAAAGTATTGCATGAAAATGTCGGGGCATTATTACTAATTGAATAAAGGTTTTTCAAGAAAAATAATACTCATACATCCGAGTAAAACAAATAGCATCTTTTCTACATTCAGAATGTAAAATGTAAAATAAATATAACTACAAAAAAACAAAGGATATTGAGTTAAATTGCTTAAACTCTACATCTCATTAATTGCGTCATTTACACACGAGTAATTTCGTGTGAATGTAAACAGTTGGCACCTATTTGCTTTATAAAAAAAAAAAAAAAATATTGATATGTTTAGAATTAACAGCAACAGTTATTGAAAATAATTTTCAAAATATATTGAAACAAAATATTAAATAATACTACAATAAGCAAGTCATTCAAATTTAAAATACAAATTCGAGATCTATTCTAAAAATTTGTTTTCAAATTCAAAATTCACAATTTATTTTAGTAAAATATTATTCAACGAAACGAAATAATCGATAACATGAATAATGAAGATAAATGATATCTACAATCATTGCGATACCAGTCAAATATAATAGAAAACGTATTAGTATCTCAGTTATATTTTCAACGGGTACGATAACGCCCATCAGAAAACGTCTGTGAAGTTGGCCCCCACATGGTCAGATGGACGTGCTGGAAGGCAGTGGAGGAGTATTGTGGTCCGGTAAACTTAATTTGGACAGTGAGTGAGAAACGGAATTTAATTTATTTTTGGGTATTCATTCAATATAATATATATATTTATATTTTTAAATTTTATTGTTCAGCATTCCTGTACCTCTTTCCCGTGCTCTTAATTATGGGATTTTCACATAGAACAGTAGAGCATTGAGAAATCTATTGCTTCTTTAGAGAGCGGTGACTTTGAAAGGCCCAAAAACGCCGATGTAGGCATTTTTCATCATATCTGTGCATGCAAAATAAAAAAAAAAATAATAATAACAAAACTGTTGATTTTCGTTATAATATTTCTTTACCCATCGTTTCTACTTTTGTCCACATCTATAATATATTATTATATTACATTTCGATAACGGGATATAGATGCCTGCTCGGCGTCGAATTCGTATTGTTATTCGAAATCCAAATATTTGTTTCCCCAATACTACAAATGCGCGCATATAAAAACACGATCCCAGTAAGACCCCGCGAATGAAAACCTTCGGAATTCCCACGGCGGCGGTGACGAGGTCTATATACGAAAACGAAATATTATAATAATATTATAGTGAAACACGCGTGGCTCCCTTTACCTAAAAGAGTATACGTGTTTTCTGCTTCCTATAATAATGACGTTGTATAGTCGCTGATAAAAAAAAAAGAAAAAAAGAGAGACGCCAGACTGAAGTTTTATATCTCATCATGCTACATTTGGGTTAGGTCGATGTTTGAAAAGATCGAATTCTTTGCTTTCGTTTAATTCAATTTCCCTTTAGAGAAATGCAATTAGGAACGTTTTTTTTAAATAATAATAAATGTGTACAGAATTTTTATTTTTTATAATTTAAAAAAAAAAATTAACCCATGAAATGTGTAGTATTTATTCACGATAATTTTGAAAGCAAATATTTTCTAGGCATGCACTTGGAATGCATTTAAAATTTTTGATGAACGTGAGGAAGGGATGAATTCTTTATGAAAATAAAAACTTCGTAAATTTCAAATACCTATATAAATAACTCGTAAAATACCAGAATATTTTCAAAACTGTTCTACTTTTAGAAAATTCTAATATAAGTATTCATTGAATGTTTCAAAGGTATAAAATTACTTTTAATTAAATTACAACAAAATCTAAACGAACATATATCGCCATTGAATAAATATTTACAATTGTCTTCGCAATTTTAAGAAAATCACAAGGTTCTCATGGTAAACAAATTACTTCATCAACTAGACACAATTTTTATCCAGAAACCACTTCTAAATTTGATGATTGGTGTGAGATTACTGGTAGAAACGCTACTAATGGACAGAAAAAAATATACATACATAAAATAGTGAAACCACTATATTTTTCACTACGATCAGAATTCTAAAAAAATTACCATACTTTGCACGGTGAGTGGGCCATTGTTGTAGGTGAAAAATGTTTAAGGTAGAGTGGAAATTTAATATATATTTGTACTCAACGATTAATCGTTACCAACGAAAATTATTCTGAGCGAAGTTGAAAAGCTGTAATATTATTCACGATTTGAAATAATAAATTTCATAAATTTTCTCCATTTTTATTACTTTCTTTTCCGATTTCTCCTATTTATTATGAAAGCTCCTGGAAAATCGAAAAATCTAACTTTAAAATATCGCTCCATGAAGGTTTATTTTGAAAAAAAGTTCTACACTTGAAAATTGGAGCAAATTTTCTGGTAGAAAAGTTGTTCATAAAAAAAAAAAAAATAAAAATAAACATTATTGTAAAATCGATATTATTATAATATCAATTATTCCCTGCTCCGATCAGAATCTAAAATATTTATTATTTAAATCTCTCAATCTCGTCTATAACTGTTTATTGTCGTCAGCTCTCTCTGTTTTTTTACATTTATACTCTGTTTAGGTTAAACTTATCCATCATTTTTTTTTAAGAGAATTTTTCAAAAATATTAAAGTTGGACTCTATTTATAATATTATTGTTTATGACACGAAAAGTGGTGTCGAGATATACGCGCGGACCACACGTCAAAATCGCGGTTTGGACTCAATACCGTAATACGCGTACGGATTTACCATTGCCGTTGTCGTGGATCCGTTCAATCGCAGCCATGTAATTCAGGCCGGGTGAAAATTTCCACAATATATTATAATATAGTGACGACAACGTAGATGTTAGCCCGTTTTCGATGACGATGATAAATGTGCGCGTCTCACGGGAGAAAGACTCGGAATCGTCGTCTCCTTCGAGACGTGTCGACTGACGTGCCCGTCGATGGACGGATGATAGTACTTTGAATAATATATTATTGTGTATATCGATGGGAAAACCAGGACCCTTTAAAACGTTAAAAAATGTAAACGATATAATATCGATTTTGACGCAATGTCGATATTTCTGAAGGCATTATAAAATAACAAAATAAACCACCAGCTTGTAGACATTTTACGGGTCGAATTTCAAACTTTCGTCAAATAGGTTTGATCCGTCGAACATTCAGAAAGTGATATTTAGATATACTTGTACACGTATTCCGTTTATGCATCGCGAAAGAAAAACAAAATATTAGGAATTAACAACTATACAGAAAGTATTTTTATTTTTTTTTTTTTTAATGAACTAGCAATTTTCTCATAGCATAAGTTCTAATTGAATTTGATTTCTGTTTTTTTTTTTTCATCATTACGGAATCGGTTAAGCTTTATTTTAAACCATTTTAAATATACCTTTTATCATTTAAGAAAAATGTAAATGCAGTTTATTACCCTTTCCTACTTCTCCGGTTAGTTTAGACTAAACGAAAAAATTAAAATGTTTAAAATTTAAACGGTTATAACTCATAAACAATAAATCTGATATTAGTGGCATGCATATTAGAATTTTTAGACAAAATATTTTATATTCGAATCGGGGTTTAAAAAGAGGATTCTTATTTTAAAAAACAAAACAACAGTATATTATATAATATACTTTATACTTATAATTAATGTATGTGGAGTAGTAGTAAACAATTAAAAATGGTTTTAAAATAAAATTTAACCGATTCCACAATGATAAAAAAAAAAAAAAAAAAAAAAAAAACAGAAATCAAATTTAATTTAATTCTTTCGAGATAATTATTGCTGGTTCATGATGAAAAAAAAAAACTACTCTATTTATCATTCCGTATTACATTCGTTATTAATTTGAAATAATAGGTGCAAAAAGCGTCTGCAAGTGAAGCTCGTATAACTGCAGTTCACTATTAACCGGCTTAACTATAATTAAAGCAGTGTTCTCTGCGTGACCGAGAGAAGCCAAAACCGTAATTTATTTTGCATACGTTATTCTGTGGGATGATAAAGAAACTATAACACACAAATGAAATTCGGTTTCAACACTGTCGTCTTCATCAGATGAACTTGATGATGATATGATGATTTTTCAAATATTGATTAGTCACTAAGGACAAGGCGGTTCCGGAATACACCAAATCCCCGTGAAAACTACAATAAGTTAGATTTCAAAAATTCAAGACGAATCGCGTTACTCTGCATTCAAACCCCAAAACCCACAGCTTATCCCTTGTATTATTTATCAGTACATATTATTACCTACTAAATTATTATGACACTGGACATACGGATTCAATTATTAATTAATATACTTGAACAATGGATGTAGAACATTCCATTTAAGTTGGTACACTTATGGTAAACTAAGGTTTAAATTTTTCCGGAATTTGTTTTTAGGACATTTAAAAAATGTTCCTCTACAGTTTTATATTTATGTTGTTTTTTGTCACCCTTTTTTGGAGGGGTAAAACCACTACCTACTTTTTAATTTTAAAATGGCAATCCAGATGATAAATGGAGTGTAAGTTTAAATAAATTTTAGTGTTCAAATTTTTGATTTCCGTCAATCCGGTGACGCGCCGTGCCACCACACAATTGATACTCAAATACTCTCCTCCATACAAAATTTAAAAGTGGAATATCTCGTCAGCGGATTGACGGAAATCAAAAATTTAAACACTAAAATTTATTTTAACTAATACTCCATTTGTTTATGGAATTTTTCATCTAGGTTGCCATTTTAAAATCAAAAATTGGTAGTGGTTTGAACTCTCCCACCCCAACCCTCTCCTCAAAAAAAAAGGGTGACAAAAAAAAATATAAATATAAAAATGTAGAGCTGCTCTTGTCCTAAATGATAAAAGAAGAAAACAAATTCCGAAAAAAGTTAATACTTTCCGAGATAATGAGCGTACCCACTTAAATGAATCACCTGGTATACAAACGTAATTCTATTATGCCGATAGTTTACAAAGCTGTTTTCGTGTACCGCGGCATATATATGTTAGTTTTGCCAAGCGAAATCTCATCTCGGGAATGATTTTAATTACGCAATAAAGTATACTCCTCGAAAAACCGACTAATATAAACTCGTACCGAATCACATCCGAGTTTGACCTCGTTTTCGTGCAATTTTCATCCTCATCGGATCGTTTTATTTGTCGTTATTATTATTCTCATAATCATCTCTATGGTTGCCAGTCCGTTTTAATCACAACGACACGGTCGTGGGCGAATGATTGCGTTACCCCTGTGGGACGAAAGTTATAATTATCGTCATTTTTATTAAACGAGAATGTTCGCACCGTCTGTAGTAATTATTATTGTTTGAATTGTTGTTTTCGTAGTTCTTTGTCCTTCTCAAAATATATATATACGAGTGTTTACTTTCCGAGAAAAATGATTGCTCCGTTGACTATTTTTGACACACTCCGGGGTTTTTTTTTTTAGATTTTGAGTGATGCGAGGAATATTTTAGTTTTATAATGACGCATTGGATTCAGATCGATGCGAAGGTTTTACTACGATGTGTGTTTTTTTTTTTATTTTTATTTTTTCCTCTCTGTACAACTTTTCGAAAAGAAATCTCATCAAGTGTAACACCTTTTCCGAAAGGAAATCTTATCCAATTAATTTAATCAAATTGATCGTCAATTTTTGATTTTTCAAGGAGTTTTCAAAATAACTAGGAAAACCGGAAACAAAATTATAGTGAAAACAAAAAATATTTAAGTCACGCTACGGCGTTACCTGTTCCATTGTTTTTATTTTTTTAATACTATGTTTTTTACTAGAAATATTGCTTAATCAAAATATATCTCGAGATCTCTTTTGTTTAATTTTATAATCTGGTTGGTTATTAAATAAGATGATTTTTGATTTTATTTGTAGTTTTTTTTAATGATTGAGCAAAACCTAAGGAATTGTTTAATGAACGGGAAAATTTATAAAAACAAATTAGTTTATTAAGAACTTAAAATTTTAACAGAAAACCTATATTTTATTTTTCTTTTTCTTAGGTCATATTTTAAAAATATTTAAGCCATTGTTAATCTATTGACTTAAATTTTAATTTATCGAGTTTTTCCCGCCATTTTAATTCGGTAGGTACTCTGTGGGTAGATTAAACGGAAGTGAGAAATGCTTGAAAATTCGATAGGAGGTTCATTAGAAATCTTATTAAGTAGTAAGAAAAAATTGTGTGTACTCAATGTAGTATTTTTTTTATAAGAATTTTAAAATCAAATTTGATGAAAATCATAAATATTATATTATTTCAAAATGTGTGTGTATAACAGAACTTGGCTTCAAATGTTTTTTCTTTAGCAATGGTTTATCTTTGCTTAAAGGTTTAAATAAAAACAACTTTATACACAATACATTCCCAAGTTCCTGCCCTACAACAGTAGCACACCTGTCCTAAGTATAAGCTCTTTTTTTATGTGTGTGCTTATGTAAACAACTTTGCTACCGGATATCTTCTAATTTAATCAACACCTTTAAAAGGAACTTGCCAATTGCATTTTGGTCTAGTCGAAATCATTTTTTAATTTTATTTGTAGTTTTCTTAATACATTCGAAAACTGCTAATTTTTGTTATCATTTTTGCTGATTTCCGGATTATCTTGGCAATATGGGAAAATATACGACTAATAATAATCTGCTCAGAATCGTATTTCATTAAAAATCATTTACCATTACGTGTAGATAAAAATTAAATATTTTTACAATCTATTCTCCAATCCGTTTTTCCTTGTGAAACAGATGCACACCCGTCACCAGTGTTAGCATTTTTTTTGTTTTAAATCTTCCACTTGATTTTATATAGTTTCTCCCTCGCGATTTCGGATTTCGCCGATGCCAGTTCGGATGTTCGGATGTTCGAAACCGGCAATAGGATTTCGGAAAATCCGTCCTAAAACAATAATCCTCCGTCCTGCTACCGCAATAACTGGCAGGAACAGCTTTTTAATCCTAGGCAACCGATTGAATCCTACCCGGACATATTATTATGTACCCATTCATATGCGCAATGTGGCTGTGGCCTGTGGTTTAATCTATCAATTATGTATCGATATTATATAGCACATCAGTATATGTTAAAATATATTTTTCCCATAGTTCATTTAACGCGTTTTAATTGAAATATCCCCGGTGAAATAGATTTTTTAAATTTAAATGTTTAACCTTCACTTTACATAAATAACTTTTCCCTGACACAGGTATAAACAGTAATTATTATTATGTTGCATGTGATATGTTTAAGTCCATTCGTTATACATCCTACATGTATCCTCTAAAATTTAACGGTAAAATTTCACTAGGGATCGCTGGGTGAATAATCAATGTCAAACCTAATTAAGTAGTTTTACAGTATTTATATGACGGCGTGTCGATTATTAATAAATTCCTCGCACGGAATACGAATATGCAATTTAAAACCCGAACTCACTACATGTAACAATGATAACATAATTAGTAGGTACACATAGTTAGCTTTCTAACTTCTACCTTCCTTCGTACTATAAAATATGATATTTTTGAAAAATACACACACGCGTCTGCAGCGGCAATAGTTATGTTCTGTCATTATATAATAAAAAATTTGACATGCGATCTTTAAAGTTATTCCCGCACTTATCGTTGTATATTTGTTTTGATTTTGGTTATTTTCTCTTATTACGATTATTCAATATGTCTGAAAGAAAATTGTCGCAATATGTATTTACGTCGCCGCCGTCGTCGTCGTCGGTCGATAAATGGTTATGCATATAAAGCTGGATATAAGTATTGCAATCAATTTTATTAAAAACAATACATTTACCCGGAGCGTGTTTTACTGTGGACTTTTTATGTGTGCGAACCGACGCATAGTAAGGTCCATTGAACACCCGGTAAAGATAAGACAGCAAAGTAAAATTTTGCGTACTGTGTTTTCACTTGCAAACAAATGGATACATTATTGAATTAGATGGTTTTGTAACAAAAATAGTTTACATTATACAGAAAACAGGTACCTACTGTCACTGCGGATAACTGGGGAAATTTTAGAAATCGAGTGTAGATGTGCTCTATCTGCTCGCGGAGCTTATTTAAAGAAGGGCGGAGTGCACACGAATGCACCGCGTACAGCCTTATCAGTACATAAACGAGGGCACGTTATATTAATTTATATAATTATGGGTATTCAATTTGCGCTTCGGGGGTACGAAGATGCAGGTGTCTACCGTAGTATAATTTAAGTATCAGGTTGTCAAAATCGATCCGACCTTTTTAGATTTTTGCGGGATAATGGACTACCCCGTCTTACTCGCTTCATGCGTTCTCCCATAGAGAGTTGACGTATTCGTTGTCTTTATTTCGAATATACACATATAAACAATGTAATACCTACATAAACAAATGCAGCATACTTTATAGTTATTAGACGTGTATTTTACTTTTAGCTTTTTCAACGTGACTGGCCGTCTTAAGAGAATTTCAAAAACGTATATGGGCTTTTAAATCGTTTAGAAGTGTAAAACATAAGTGTGTTCGCTTGTGAGTACGTATGCAAATTGTTATTACGAGTTTTAACGCTAACCTTACCAGTAACCATAAACAATTGGTCTCTAATAATAACAATTGTGCGTAAGAATAATCGTAAAGAACAGATTTATATTCACCGCGTTATAACTTCTACACAATAAGTACCTACTTAAAAACAACTTTGCCACTTTTGTAATCGCTGCAGGGTGTATTACAGTGTTTATTGTGAACGTTAGCACCATTATTATTATTACTGTTTTCTTTTTTTTTTTTATCAAATTTTATAGGTTTTATGATTGTTAAAAGATTAATTCTCAAAAAAAAAAAAATCTATATAGGTACGATTTGTTTAGACATTTTAATCGAAAATGTATCGAATCAATTAAAATCAAAAATATGTTTCTTTATAATTGGTGTACGCTTAAATCTGTTCGTAGGCGTATGAAATGACACATTAAATTTTAACTTATTGCGAATTTTTTATCTATAAACTCAACAGATATCACGAAAATATTTTATGAATTTGGAATAACAAAACGGATTTGCAAAATGTTTAACAGAATATCACCAACAATTTTCCCGTAAAATATATAAAATGTTACGTTTTATACAGAGTTATAATACAGTCATAATTTCGTTTAGATCACAAGTGAACTGCCAAAATACGATTGGATGTATCAGTGGTATTCTAAAACATAATTTTTCATCTTGAAGTATTAGCATAACAAATATCAAAGTATTCTTAATACTTTTTCTGTTTGCATACTTAATAACAAAATAATAATGATGATTTTAGGTTCGATACTAAAAAATAACCTATAAATCCTTGACATAATTGCAGTAGATATTCAAATTACGAATACATTCTGTTACAGTTTTAGATTTTGAGCTAAACGAGAAATGTATTACAGATTCTATTATAATGTGTTTTATTTTTTCATAGGTAACTGCAATAGATACATTTTCTACTAAATATCTAATTATAATAAAAAAAAAAAACGATAAAAAAGGTTTTTTTTTTATGGAATTTTAGATCTATTTGGTGCAATCAAACCATGGTTTTATTTTCCTTGCAGTTTTCTTAATGAATGAGAAAACTAGTAATTTTCATTAATTTCTGGGTTACCTCGGAAATAAGGGAAAAATTCGACTATTAAGGGTATGTTCAAAATCGTTTTTTATTAGGAATGATTTATAATTACGTATAGATATAGATTAAATTATTCTATATATTTGATATACCCTCTTCGGGGAGGCATGTAATGCTAAGGGTTTAGCAAATCCGGGGCCTCGAACGTCTACTTGTTTAAGACAAATGTGGGTCATTCCAGTAGACGTATGATATTATTTCTGTAGGTTGAATTAAGGTAAATAAGGTTAATTAAGTGGTGGAAGTCATCTTATTTTTGACATCTAGAGCAAGTTAACAATAAGTTTAATGCATGAAAAAACGGTCGAATTCGATTGAGAACGACATGAGGACAGCTGGTGTATGTGAGGTAAGAAATCGGGTCAGGTGGAAGTTAACAACAAGGATAGCTGACCCGACACAGTTGGAATGAAAGCGAACGAGAAGAATAAGGGGAATACTTTATATTTCTTCCATTCCATCTTTCATCCTAAAGCGATGGCACACTCATCGGCAGTATCAACCTTTGTATATAACACCGAAAAAATATATTAAGATACATATAGAAAAAAACGAAAGTAATTCGGAAAGATTAAAATAATCTACCAACTCGCATTATTTATAATTTAAAACGATGCAAAAACCTATACTATAAACATAAAGATTTAATTTTGATAAGATTTTAATTTATGAAAGTGATCTCAAATCTAATTGATAATATGTATACATATTATTGTTACCATCAGTATCATCAATCAAAATCAATTATTTTCTTATAATCCTTGAAAATTTCGCATAACGATCATATATTATATTTTATACCCAAGTAGTATATCTACAAAAATTAATGGCATAAATATCACTGAACTCAAGTTTTAAAAGGAAACGTTTTTTTCGTATTATGAAATATTTTATTTTATATTTCATCAAGTAAAAGGTAGCGAATAAATATCACGTATACGATGGTAAAAATTGACAAGGTACACCGGCATTATTATTAAAGTTAGATTTTGAACATCACCTGTCCGTTTACCATTTCCCCTTTGGTCCTGAGCAAGAAAGTCTTAAGTCAATTTTTATAGTTTTCAATGCAAGCCAAATTTAATTTTTAAAATACCATATATACACACAGAGACCAGAAAAAAAAATTGGCATATAAATATATTATATTATAATATATTAAATTATTGTTATGGTTTTTTTTCTAGGTCAATACGACCGTAGATTTTTTTTTTATTCTTATTCCGAATATGAAAAAAAAAAAAACAAAATTGAATCGAGTTGAATTTTAAATAATATAGCCGCATAGGTACCTATTGCGTGAATACGGAAAAGTAATAATATCGTTTCGCGTGGTTTAAATGATTAAATTATTGATATATAGAGGGGTAGGAACGCGCGCGATTCGCTGTTTTATTAACACGGCGTGTACCTATCCTGCAGAAGTATAATCCGGTATCAGGTATACGGGAAAACATTTACGGTAACTCGAAAAGCTGATATTTATAATTGAACGCGGACGGCGCTTCACAGCTAGGTGGTTTTTTTTTTTTTTTTTTAATATTCTATTTACTACGCGTTCGTATATTATAGCCTGCCTCAAAAACGGTATACATTTATCTGTAAATTCTATGGGTAAATATTTTATTTAAATTTAAATTTCGGATAGGTGGGATGTATAGCTGAATCTACGTGTTATAGGCATGCTCAAGATTCGCCGCCAGGAGGGGGGCGTGTGATAGGAAAGAGTGTTATTGCATTTTTTTAACAACGTTATTGATAATTTCCTTAACCGTTACGCATTGGGTAATGTCCGCGTAGTATATTTTGGTGTATAATTATTAATAATACTTTAATATTGGTAAACACATCTTAATCGCCGTGGGTCGTACAAAATCTGTAAATAGATATTATTGACTTATGAATCGGCCACATTTTTAGAAACATTTTAAGTAAATATCATTTCTGTTTTTTTTTTTTTTTTTTAATTATTTTTGTCGGTGGAGTAGGGAAAAATAACACATATCATAGCCATTTTTAGTTTATGAATTCGTGTAAATTCAATATTTGCGGTTTATTTAGTACGTATATTTTTTTTATTCAGCCTGAAGGAGAAGGGGCAGCGCCTAATCTGCCCCCCTAATGCCCATGCTAACGGGTAACCACCTAACATTTGTTTTGACCGCTATATACGAATTATTTTCTCCATGTTTAACGTGACCTTGTTTTAACATTTGTTATGATATTGTGATACTATGATATGACGGCCCGCACGTGGTTTTATTATTTTTTCGTCAGTCGTGCGTTAGTGCTACCGGCCTCGACATTAATATTTCCGTATATTTCGATACGGACGTTGCCCTAGAGCGGTCCTGCCAAACCACATGGACAGATAACCGATGGAAACCGATAAACCATAAACTCAGGTCTGTAAGGTTAACAACTAATACAAGAGAAAAAAAGGAAATTATTGAACGAAAATTGTTAATACTCGGAAAGAAATTAACGTATACATATTTAGTAAATAAACATATAAATAAAAAGGTTTCGTTTGGACGCCAGGCGACGCATTTATTAAGTAATTAAATTTTTTTATTTTTATACACGAATCGTTTATACGTGTATTTAATAACTATATTTATACAAATATTTATCTATCCAAACTCTCACCCCGATTAAACCCTCCCCCCACCAAAAGTTTTAAAAATATAGTTTTAAGGTATAAACGGCACCATCTGCGTTACAAGTTTCAACTTATTCCAGCAATTTATATTACGTATTAATTAACTGTATTTCATGGTGTCTATACTGTTTATATAATTCGATTTTATTGTATTCTTATAACTATGCAATATTATCTAATGTACACTTTCATTTGTTACATTATCACGTTGAAGAATATGCATATGATACTGCGACATTTCATTCCATCATTGTTCTATTTATTGCAAATCTTTATTAGCTGCCGACTTTTTAAAACGTAATTACTCAGAATTTAAAGTCATAATTTGTCTTAAATTTGTATGCTGCTCTCAAGTAAAATTGATTTTAGAATTTTTATTATTGATGATATCGTCCCCGAATAAAACAATCTAGAAAGAATCGAACGCCGTTCTCTAAGAATGATGGGACATAAGCTTGATTTAGTAGACCGTGCCTCCTTGGAGACCACAGCTACAGAAAATGATATCTAGAACTGCTGACCTCCAGGTGGTTGCTCAATAACATAGCTTTCGTACACGTATTAATTAATAACAAAGTAATATGTCCGGAGTTGTTAAAAAAGTTAAAAGTTCCAGTTTTTGACTCCAAAAACAATCCCTTCTTTTTAATACCTCAATGTTCATCTAATAGAATCAAAATCAGTCTAGGGTACCCCTATTTTGGATGCATGTAATATTGTGACATTTTGATTTATTCAGTGATCCACATATTAAATTAACATAATTGAATTGAATTTAAATTAAGCTATTAATTATGTATAAATTCATATATTGTTAACCAACTTTATTCTATGCTGAAATATTTTTTGTAAACTGCATTATTTACCCTTTTGGGTGTTTAAATAAGAAAATAAATGGTAGGAAAAAGGAACTGAGAAAATTAAAAACTTAGTAAATGTTGATATCGGAGAAATATTTTGGAGTACTTTTTTTTTTACAAAGTATGGAATCTTAATATTATTTTCGAGTTTGGCCATTTTTTTTCTTTTTAAGCACTTTTTAGGTTAGATTAAATTGTATAAATTATATTATAAGCTGGAAATAATCGATAAGAAAACTTTTAATAAAAAAATGAAAATCGACTTGAGTTGGGTAGGTACCTATTTGTTAAGGGGTTCCACGCCCTTAAACATATTAAATTATTAAAATTGAAGAAACTCATATTTAATCCTGTAGTATTAAACGTATTAAATATAAGGTATACCTTTATTTTTTATGTTTGTTATTTCCATATGGATTTAATAATGTTTTTATTTTATTAGTTTTATTTTGCTGTTTTTCTTTATTATTATTATTATTATTATTATTATTACATGTGGATAAGCGTCATGTCGTTATAGAACTATAATATAGTAAGCGCTATAATTAAATGTTTAAATTACTATTATGAATATCGTCACAAGACTCAAGCAAATACATTCTGTTTGTTGTTGTATGCGTAATAATATTTATTTAATTACGTATATGAGTATTTGAGTATTGCGACGATTCGATAATTGTCTGTATTAAATACTATTTGCAGTTACATCATGCATTATGCATTATTATTTTAGATTCTAAGTGGAGCGAAGAATTTATTAGTTCTACATTGATGTTTATTTTTTTTCTGTGACAACGTTTCTACAAGCAATTTCGCTCCGATTTACAACGATTGCACTTTTTCTCAAAAAAATTTTGACTGGGGTGGTACTTTAAGGAGTTTATTTTTTTATTTTCCTTCGAATTTTCCCAATAAATGTGAAAAACCGGGAAAAATATGGGAAAACCGGAAAAAACGTAGAAAAAATGAGAGAATATGTAGTATATTAAGAAAATATTATTAAACAAAATGATAATATAATCAATGTGTCGCTATTTTAATATAATATAGCACAATAATATATACTGTTGTACATTGTTGACAGAGCAATACTATCAAACAAATTCAGCTCAGAATCGTTTTTCGTTAGCAATGTTTTATCATTATAAACAGATAAATATTGAATTTCCCCTCTAATATATTCACCAACATTTTGAATGTATCTATGAAGTGTATTGGTTTATATTTTATAGTTTTATACATTTTCAAAATGTGATTTGCTTACATTGAAATTGAATAAAACCCTTTTTCCCTGAGGCCATGGATCGGTTTTAAAAGTACTGGCCGACGATTTGTAAGATGTACTATTGACACTTAATTGTAAAAAAAAGAAAGAAACGCAATAAAAAAACAAATGTGATTGTGTAATTAATGGATAGAACTATTGTGTAACTGGATTATCGAAATTGCACGAGGCTTGTTTCAATATAAATAAAACAATTATTTGTATTAAATAAAATTCACATTTAGATAGTAAAATATTTTTAAAACTCACAAAAAACAGTATTATGATAATTCGTATATAATATATTTTGCGAAACACTTTGAACCACGTTCGGGTCTCCAAATTAAAACTTTAAACATTATTTACAAATAAACACAATACTTAATGTTTTTTTACAACATTTAATTACAGTTAATATACGTGCCTCTGAGTTCATTCGGGTGTTCACTGAATCTCAAATTTATCGTAAACAAACACTGTAACTCGTTCGAGTTACTCATACACGNTTAAGTGTACGCGAGATTAAGTAAAGTATAATTAATAATATAATAAATATTGTGAACTTTATACGCACACCCGTATCATTTTTATCATGTTTTTTTCTTGTCAAAGCAAACGAAGCCTTTCTTTTTTTTATGTGTTTTAATTTTTTTAGTCGATTGATACACCTATAATATTATTACATTAACTGTTACGGCCACACGAAATTATATTACATTTTTAAAAGGTAACATTGAGGGGACGGGTGTGCCACTGTTATAGATGGGAAGTTGGGAATGTGTTTCTAATAAAGTATTATAAATATAAGTATTGCAAATTTAACATAAAGTTTACCATAGGTAAGTTGAAATTAGTTATTATAAAAGAAAATTGAGGATAATATAGTCATTTTTTTTTTAATAATTGTTCAATCTTCAATTTTACCGTTCAACTTAATAATAAACAACGTAGAGGTTCGCATAAATTTCAGTAAAACTAATTGAGCTCCGTAGCTCTCAGGCGTCCTTCTTCCCAACTTGAGCACTAGTGGCATGTGCAAATAAAAATCATTTAAATGCGATAATGGTAATTTTGTTATTGTAGCACCCTATTTATTGACGGTACAGTTATTAAAGACAGATAATGTGCGTTTGGAACATTAATTTAAGGTATTCACAAACATTGTGCGTTTTTAGAACATACTGACGCATTAAAAAAATAAAAAAATAGAATAATAGAAGATTGTTAAAATTTTTACAATACACTAAACTTAATTTTATGATTCTATATTAGCATAATATATTAGACGATTAAATTAAAAGTATATAAACGAACGTACTGAAATAATAAATTCTTATTATGGTAATAATTTACTACCAACTTATTAGTACACAACTAAATTTAGTTATCGCTTAGACCATAAAATTTTAAATGTGTCCCGATTTCATTACATTACTATTTTATTCCAACGCCGCTCAGGTACTACGAAAGTTTTGAACGCTTATAAAAACTATAAAAAAACACGATGATAGTTAGTCACCAACACGACAGTTATGTCTCTCACAAGAGATGGCGTCCACGTCCAGTAATTAAGATACGATATCTAGAGTAAAATTAATTTTGATAGAAATTCCGCGAAAGTATCGTCGTGATAGTAAAATAGAACGATAATAGCGTACATAGAATTACGATAATGATAGTTTCAATCATTCTTGACTTATATTAGCCATCAACCACCATACACCATGATCAGTATAACGAGTACAATAATTACTCGTATTCATATTCGTATTATACGTATTCATATTTTCCAGAGGAGGATTTTTCTTGAGAGTTGAATGTTCAAATCAAATTATTTACTAATACCTAGACTTAAAGATTTCTGTGAACCTGCACGTTATGAGAATATATTTATGGAGGCCTAGTCGCATACGCAAATAAAAGATTTATTGATATTCAACTGATTCAGAAAAATCGAAATTCGGGGTAATATATTCCAGACGAACACAGGCATTTATTTGACATTATGTTATACCTACTACGTACCTATAATGTGATTATATTATATTATACATGAAATTGATGATTTATGACAGTAGCTGATTGCAGTCTATATATTTACTATGGTCGTATAATAATATATGGCCCTTTGGGAAATGCACCTGTTTTCATAACGATAATTCACTAAAGCGCGGATACTCGAACAAAATGCTTATCCGGTTTTTTTTTTCCTTATGTCTTATAAATTGATAAATTGTTAAAATTAAATTTGAATTTAAATTTTATGCCTTTGTTTTACAATAATTACCATTTTTATATGGTTTCAAGTATTCATTCACTAGATAAAATCGCAAAGGGCCACAAATAAATGAATTTAATACTAAAGTTCATGCAAGTTCTTTAATTAGTAAAACTATTTATAATTATACCTGCAAGTCTTCTTTATCGTTTTTAAAAGCACCGTGGACAAGTCGTATTAACGGAATAATAAATAACGCCAAATCGGAGCAAAGAGAATTCGGTTTAGCGAATATGAAAGACGGTAATGTAATCCGATCCCGTTTCTGCGGAACAAATACTCTTACCCGATCCAGATACTTTTTTTTATTATTAAAACGAATTTCTTCGATTTTCTAATAGAATATTCTTTCGTTACGCAGATATCAACCGCCCTGGCGAAGGCGGATTCAAAATTATCTCTACTTGAGAATGTACGAGTATTTCTAATTATTGGTAGTTTGAACATTATTAAATCGGATTTAAATTTAATAAACAGGTTCGCTCTCTTTCTCCCTCTCCCGTTTTGGAACTTTGTTTGTTTAGAACCCTTTCTGTTGTCTCTTGTGCCATGAAAGTTGCGATCTAAATTTCCACTTACTGAAGTTTGTACGAAGTTTTCTGCATTCGGAATATCTGCAAGACCTTCCCATCGGAATTTAAATGATGTAGGTTCATCAGAGCGAATGCTGAATATTGAATCAATTTTGAAAATTGACAAATTAAAAAAAGAAAAAAAAGAAGAACAAATGTTTAAACTTCATACGAATATGAGAGGACCGTAAGAAATAAACGAACACCGATATACATTCTATAATGTCAACCGATATTTATAATAAAATAACCAAATATATTATTGTAATAAATAGTGATACAAACACAGTAATATTAGTCTGTAGATAAAGATATAATTTGAATGCTCTTAAGCGCGGAAACCCTCAGTTTGATGCTTGCCTTCAAAATTATAATTCTCTACATCCCCCACTTGCATATCTTCCTCAATAAGCTACATCTCGCGTACCCGCCGACCCAAACGCAACTCATAACTTTGATTTGACCATGGGTCATGATACCCGGCCTGCAACTACACACATTATAATATTATATCACATGAGAATTCAAATGCTATTATTCTCGAATTTTTCGCCTTTCCTCAAAATTGTATCAGATCTGTGTACGTGCTATATTGATTAGTATAGCTCTAATGGGCGTGTGATGGACTTCACTTTGTGTCTATTTAGATACAGAAAACCTCTTTATAAAATACCCCGTTTACCTGTAAATTTCAACCTCATTGTTATTAGTGAGCAGGTTTTACTTCGATGTGATATCGAATTCATTAATAATAATTTGTTCACGTCACAGCCGTCTAGTTGATCACGGTAATATGTTCGTATATTATATTCACCGCCTGTCTTGACTGATACATTTTTATGTGTTCCCACCCATCCCCCTAAAAAAAAAAAACAACATGAGAAACTTGCAGGATACAAAAGAAAGGCCATCGATTACACGTAAAATTCACGCGAAAACCTTGTGGATATAGAAACCGTCCCGCGTCATTTAAATTTATTTGACAAATCCATTGTAACCCGCGATTAACAAAGGCTTTTGTCCACGGTCGTGTTTCTCGAGTCCGTAAATTATATATAATTCAAATTGCCGCGTTTAATTTAATTGTTCCTACACATTAACTGCGCAACCGTCTATTAGAAACGTGTCTCGGAAACTCACAAATAAAGGTAAAGGTCCTAAATGTGACTTACGGATAATATAGTTGTCGTTTTACCGACAAAATGTTGATGATTAATTCTTTATCACGGGAAATATTTTATTATTTTCATACTATCTATGAAGACGTTATAGAACAGTATATAGATACGGAAATGATTAGGTTCCAAATTGTTTTATGTCAGTTACAATTAGTCACTAAAAGGTCATTATTTTTTTAAATAGGTACGGAGTCGATAAGACCGTTTGTGCTGGGGGGGGGGGGGTTGGTGGGTAGGTGCCTTGACGGACTTATACTCTCAGTATAGTTTGTAGTGTAATCGAGTATGCGTGCAATTCATTTAGTTAGTTTTAGATTTAACAAGGGAATAAAGTAATTATTTAAGCAGCGCTTAAAGAATTTAAAAATGGCCTGTCAACTATTTAAGAATTAAGATTTTTAATATATTTAGCTTTTTTTACATAAGTATACAATTACGCGGGGTTATCAAATTATTTCAAAATTGTGTATAGAACTGTAGTTTAATGTTTGAAATACGATCAGAATTCGAGAACTTAGCTCACTCATAATGTGGGCTTTCATAACTTGTTAAACTTTCGTATGCCTTTAAAATTGAGTTATTATAACGACATCTACTATCGGTCACTTAAATACAAATACGATTTTAGATGAAGTTACCCGTGTTCGGGATACTTAGAAGACCGAAATCAATTATTAGACGTTAATTATTATTACGACACACGTTGATGTAAGTGACAGCGTTTTCGTGTAGCGGTCGGCTAGTTGAATTTTTACGAAACTCCAGAAAAATAAATGTGGTTTTAAAAAGGTTCAACGGTCAAGAAATTATAATACGTTGTACAAAAAGTGGACTCCGAAAATTCAAATCGATATGCAGTAATCATAATTTATTTGCGTACACTGAACTTAACAGTTGGTGTAGTGTATGTCTATCGTCATGAGGACATTATTATTTAGTAAAAGGGTATTTTTTTTTTTTTTTTAAGGATAATTTTGAGCGTACAAATAATCACGTAGGTAGCACGAATTAACCTGAAGGTTTGACATATTGAACCATTGACCAAATGAAATACATGAAATACGAATTTAGTAGGGAAAAAACATATTGAGGTTATTGGGTTCGGATAATCATCAAATATATATATACTTACTTTAAGAAAACGTCGTTGCGAAATGCGATGTCTACGTAGTAGTTAAAGTGGAATAAATGTCAAGATGAGGCTATATTGTATGATTATCTATCAGAAACTGAGGTGCGTTCCCCAGAACCGACTTGACTCAACCAAACCTTCAGGGAATCCTCATATAGAGCCTAGACATCTGACATTTTTTCTCCCACACACATTTGTTTTTACAAATGTTATGCTGGGATTTTATAATAAGCTGCATGTGCCCCACCTATAAAAAAATACATTTATTACCTTTAACGCATGTCTGCTCATTAAAAATGAATTAAAACACAGTCTGATTATGCATAATCCAATAGGTGTTAAAGACTTTATTTTTATTAAAATCTCAGTGTCATTTACTAAAACGTCCCTCGGACTTTAACTAGGTATTATATGTCTACGTCAATTGTTTGCATTTCTCGTATTTAAATTTTTTTATCATAAGAAACCTTATAATGTACCTAATGATAAGGTATATCAAAAACTACAACGTAATTATGCGTTTAATAAAAATATTTATATTATAATTTTAAAGTTTAAAAATGTAAGTTCACGATGGCTATATATCTTGTATGATTTTACTGATATATTATTTTTATGTAATTTCGTAATAAAAATCATGACGAAAAAAATTGTAGTTAATCAAATTTGTTAGCCAGCACCAACTCGACCCGTGTCGAAACTATCGAAATTTTAATAATCAATTTGTTTTTATTATTCAAATATTTTTCTAGGAAAAAGACGAAAAACGTCAGGCTTATACTGATTTATAAAATTTATCTGGATACGTTCAATTTTTTTTTTTTCGTGGGCAGTGAGGGTGTGGAACACGTCGTTATTTTAACACTTTATCAGTTATCGATTCATCCGAATGTATAATTCAAGTACCAAGATAAGTGATTTTTTCTATGTTTTCCAAGAGAAAAGTCTAATTGTTACGACGTAGGTACACCTAACACTTAATCGTATAATTCCCCGAGAAAAAAAAAATATAGAAAAGAGTATTGTGTTTTATTCCTATTCTTTTGAAGTCGATATCATGCTCCTTAATGAAAGCGCGTCAACGGCTCAATGCGTATAGTATATCAATGGAAATCGTAATTTAATTGGAATTTATTCTTTTTTCCGTCTTGGAGAAATACTGAAAGTTTTATCTACGTGCATTACGAATAGCGAATATTGTTCGTGTTCTATTTCTCGGAGACTCATGTAAATGTATATATACACGTAGATACGCTCTGGAGGACACGCATTAATTATGTACCGCATAAATCGAGAAATCGATATTGTAGGTTTATTTCTTTCCTTTTTTTTTTACAATTATTTCAAAGATACGGTGCTACCTATATAATACGTTTCGAGTGAACAATATTCTCGAGTCCTGTCGATCCCAAGGCCGTGCCACGATAATATGCGTATAATATTCAATTAAACGGCATTATAATATTGCATAATTAACGACGAAAACTAACGACAAAAGTGATTGTAGCGAATTGTACATTGTGACGTACAAACAAATTACATTTTAGCATACTGTAAAACAAAATACACAGAATCCGCTGTTGTTATATTATATTGTTCGGTTCAAAGCTTTTACGAGTAGGTACATATATATGCACTTATGTTACGAGTGTACCTTTGTATATTTTATATTTTGTTGTTTTATGTCTCGAAATTATAAATGCATAATATGTACTCGATATTAATGATATCATGCGATTATTCGGAAACGAATCGCGTAATAATAAGTACTCGCAACTAGTTTTAAGGCGGATGATAAAGTCTACAAGTTTGATGCTACCTGCAATGGCGCTGTTTAGAGAGCGGGCCACCCTTCGCTTTGAATTCAACGTTTTTGCTTTTTGGTATTTCAAACGCATATGGATATGATGTGCTGACGTATAAAGTTCAACTTAAAAATTAGTTTTGATGTACGCACTTGTCTGCGATTAGTTCTACACGGTGTTTAAGAGCCTATCAGAACGGATTTAGGATAAACTCAGTAAGTTTTAAAAGTCACTGCAAACTGTTAATAGTATTCCTTTTACATCGTAGCATTATGAGTCACCCTTGCCTAAGGTGACAATATTAACCGATTAAAATCGGATTGTCTCTTATTTTTTCATCATGTCCCATTGTCTAGACGAACTTCGAACTGGAAACTTTTTTTCACCAATTTTCAGGGAGTGGACCCAACTATCTCCATATTATTATTATAATATGCGCGTAAACGAAAAAAACGGTATGCGAAAAAAATAAAATATGAAATGAAATTCAAGAAAGCTTAACATCCGTTTTGAAAAATAATAAAACCAAATTGATCGAGATGTGAATGAAGATAATTTTTTAATAAGTAAAATCATACATGATGTATGTATGTATAAGGTAGTCAATGACATAATAAATGAAAAATTATTGATAATTTAAAATAATGGCATAATAAATATTATATTTATATATACATATATTAAAGAAAGATGGTGTGGTATACTTTCAATATCTGAAAAAAAAAATGTATTTATCAATACATTTTGGCAAAATATTCTCTAGTATAATGCAGCAATAGAAATAATAATATTTTCTATCACGAATATCGAAAGAATCGTGATTTTAAAAGAATATTCCTGTAATGATTTTTATGATTTTTTTTGCACAACCAAAACTATTAAACGCGATTAATTCACAAAAACATGTATACAAAACACCATAAAACGTAATAGAGAAAACGATGAGCAATCGACATTCATCCAATAAAATTAAGAATATTTTGACAATTTATTTCTAACTCACAATAAGTGAGTAAACATTGAAAAAACATTTAAACCACTTTAAAATAATCTTAATGTTTACATTAATGTATGGAAATTAAAAAAAAAAAAACGAAAGGTATTTAAATTAGAGTACCTAAACCTTAAATTGTTTTTCTCGGTTTTTGTTTTCAATATGGTCATTCTACTTTACCCCTGCCCCTCTTTTCTTTTCTCCGTATATTTTGATCTCTAGACGCATTTTGTTGATAGACGAAATTCCACACAGTTGTCAATTGATATTTCACAATAATCCGTAAAATATATTATTGATCAAAATGACTTAACCATTACCGATACTGCTATACCAGTTAGTTTTGCCACGGCTTAACGTGGCTTTTATACACCTCACAGGTTTAGTATCATATTAGTGCTTACAAAGCTTTTACGTGTTCGTCGACAATTTAAAACATCTTCAGACAACATTACTCACTGATTTGCCGTCATGAAAGAAATAGTTTAGATCTTGTGTTGTAATGCGTAAAATACAATATAATATTGTGTACAGAGTAATCAATCCCTACATGGTGTAAAAGAAGTAGTGAGAATTGATAAGGGCGTAACACAAGGATGGATTTTATCCACTATTCCATTTAATACGTATTTTGACGAAGCTTTAAAAGAAGTAAAAGATAAAGTACAAGTAGAAGAAAGAAGACGTGCTAGTTCATAATAAACATAATGAAACAGAAGAAATCTCAGAGAATTATGGAATGAAGTTAAACAAAAAGAAAACCAAAATAATGTCATATAGCAAATATTATTTATATAAAATATGTATTCAATGATTGAAAAAATTTAAAAAGTCTCGCGATAAAATGTTTACGCGTTTTATATTATAAGGGCTGAATATGGACTTTCTTAACAATAATAATATAAAACAAAAAAAAATTGAATTATAACAATTATTGTCAACTTACTATAATTACGCGGAATAAAAACGAGGTGAATTCTTAACTATTAACGTAAAATATTACGTTTGAAAAAAAAATCCCGAGCACAGTAGCAACAAATTTAAATCCATAAAAAGTTTCTAGGGGATTTTCGTTTTTAATTTTTTTTGTTTTATTCACTGAATGAGACAAGTTATATATATATATTATATAGATAGTTTTATAAAACGATACGTATCTGTTTGTTATTCGCTTTTTTTTATTTTACTTTCCAAAGTGTTATAAATATGCACCGAAAATTCCATTACGCACGACACGCACAAGTTAAACAAACACGATGTGAAAACAAACACGGGAGAAGTCTTTTTTGTCGAATGTCCGAGTAAATAAAAATAAAACTTTTTTTAAAAAGAAACAAACAAAAAACGTACCTACTGGTATATTTAAGTTCCGAAATTCACTCTTTGGAATATCGCTTTCGATTTCTATAATATTATTATTTTTTATTTTCACGAACAAATGTAAAAAAAATAAAAATATATATACACGGTGTTTTTATCGAATTTGTCCAGATAAAGAATAGAGACTATTGCATTCTATTGAATCAATTATAAAGAACACCGTGTGTACACAATGTTGGGCAACATTTAATATTTTATCTGGGTGGATTTGGATATAAATGGACTCATCGGGAGGTGATAGGATGCTACCGAAATACACATTTTCAGACAAATTAATAATGTTTAACACTTTCAGTACGCCCATGCGAAATAAATATTACTTTATTCTAAACGGCCACTCGAATTCGTTCTACAGATTCGGTTTAAATAAATGTTTTTAAACAATCTTTGTAAAATTAAGATTTGTCTAATTACTAAAATGCCAATGTTATATTATGTTGAAATGTAATATTTACGAACACCTAATCTGTTAATTCAATCTGTTCATGACATCATTAGTTTTCTAATGTAGGCATATTAAGATTTAAGAATTTTAGATTCAGAGTGAAACGAAGAATGTATTGGTTATGTTTGATTTTCCCTATCTGTGAACAACTTTACTACTAGAAATCTTGCTCCTATTTACCAGTATAGCACTTTTTCTCAAAAAAATTCTGACTGTGGTGGTACTTTAAGGAGTTTATTTTTTTATTTTCCTTGGAATTTTCCCAATAAATGTGAAAACCGGGAAAAATATGGGAAAACCGGAAAAAACATAGGGAAAATGAGAGAATATGTAGTATATTAAGAAAATATTATTAAACAAAATGATAATATAATCAATGTGTCACTATTTTAATATAATATAGCACAATAATATATACTGTTGTATATTGTTGACAGAGCAATACTATCAAACAAATTCAGCTCAGAATCGTTTTTCGTTAGCAATGTTTTATCATTATAAACAGATAAATATTGAATTTCCCCTCTAATATATTCACCAACATTTTGAATGTATCTATGAAGTGTATTAGTTTATATTTTATAGTTTTATACATTTTCAAAATGTGATTTGCTTACATTGAAATTGAATAAAGCCCTTTTTCCCTGAGGCCATGGATCGGTTTTAAAAGTACTGGCCGACGATTTGTAAGATGTACTATTGACACTTAATTGTAAAAAAAAGAAAGAAACGCAATAAAAAAACAAATGTGATTGTGTAAATAATGGATAGAATTATTGTGTAACTGGATTATCGAAATTGCACGAGGCTTGTTTCAACATAAATAAAACAATTATTTGTATTAAATAAAATTCATATTTAGATAGTAAAATATTTTAAAAACTCACAAAAAACAGTATTATGATAATTCGTATATAATATATTTTGCGAAACACTTTGAACCACGTTCGGGTCTCCAAATTAAAACTTTAAACATTATTTACAAATAAACACAATACTTAATGTTTTTTTACAACATTTNTGTAACTCGTTCGAGTTACTCATACACGAAATTGATAATTTGTCGATAAATTATTTTCTTAAAAAAAGCTTAAATATTATAATGAAACAATACATTTTCTCGGTTTTTTTTTTTCGAGTTCTTCGTATTTATTTTACTCTTAATTTTACAAAATATATCATTGCAGTTTCGAATGAAGGTTTTGAAATCATTTTCTGGTTTTCAAAGTATAATCACTACATTTTTAAGTGTACGCGAGATTAAGTAAAGTATAATTAATAATATAATAAATATTGTGAACTTTATACGCACACCCGTATGATTTTTATTATGGTTTTTTCTTGTCAAAGCAAACGAAGCCTTTCTTTTTTTTATGTGTTTTAATTTTTTTTAGTCGTTTGATGCACCTATAATATTATTACATTAACCGTTACGGCCACACGAAATTATATTACATTTTTAAAAGGTAACATTGAGGGGACGGGTGTGCCACTGTTATAGATGGGAAGTTGGGAATGTGTTTCTAATAAAGTATTATACAATACTAATAATAAAGTATTATAAAGATAATATATCTAGTGTTTCTAATATAAGTTTCCAAACGCTTTAATGCAGAAAATCACCGTTTGCCAGTTGCGGTAGTAACTGTTAAGGTTATTAATATTATATTTAATAACCGAGGTATTAAATAAGAGATATTTTGTCACGTTTATCAAACATATCAAGAGTACTTTTTTATAATGTCTAGTTTTTCACATTTGTCTAGTCATAAGTAAACTTCTCCGATTATAACTAAATCATTGGTGTCCACACATATATGTACCAATAAGATATTTAATATCTTGATCAGTTGCTGAATGCATTTTATAACCAGGTAGAATACAACTTATGCTTTGTTGTAGGTTATTGTGTTTTAAGAATTGATCATGTAACTGTGATAAGAAAAATGATCCAAGAATGGTATATAAATTATAAATTATAATTTATAAATTTCCTCTGTTCTATAATTTGCTGAAGTAAATAATTCGTCTAAAAGCTTTTTAAACTCTGAAGGAAGTGAGAAATGTATTGACAAAGACATTTTTTTTTTTTTTTCTTTGAACAACTTTTCTATCAGATATTTTACTCCAGTTGTCGAGTATAGCAACTTGAAAACAAATTTCATCTGGGTGGTACTTAATGAAAGTTGTTTTTCGATTTTCTCATGGGTTTTTGTAATTATTGTGAAAAAACGGGAAAATTTCCAAAATTTTCAAATCATAAATAACCTTTTAAAACATATATAACCGAACTCCGTTCATTAGCAATGATTAATCGTTGTGTACAGTTATGAATAATAAATATCTCCTCTACCTTCGTAACTTCTTACCTATAACAGTTGCTCAACCACTGTGCGAAATATGTCTGTTTTTTTTTTATATTCTTGATAATCTTTTAAAATCTGTATCTTTATTAAAATTTTGATCTCACTATTGAATCAGATTGGTTACAAATAGGAAATAAACAGTTTTCCTACCTTATCTTCTAAGACCGTGGTCATATTCATGGTGTTCATTGATTTAGATTCAGTAAATTGTTATTATTCACCGATAACAGCGATAACTGATAAACTATTACTAATGACAACACGATATTATTAATAAGCCATTTACCTGTGTACATGCAACTCTGTATGTAATCCGGTATCTGTATAATTAATAATTGTTTATAGAAAGTGTTTTCTGTAGGTTGCTTAAAAAAGAACATAATGGGGGGATATAACCCCTAATCTCCTCTCCTCGGCTCGCCACTGTAGGAAATAACCATAAAAGGATAGCTGCTTAACGTTTACGGTTTCTGCATACGAGATCGGGACTTTATTATTATTCAGTCGCACCCCAATATTACGGTAAAAGGTATGCTACTAATTGCGTTTAGGGTTTATCTAAAATTTTAAAATATACGTATACGCAATAATGCACTATAGAAGATCCTTTTTCCGGGGGCATAATTTTAGAACGCGTTATTCAAATAACAGAGGATTTTAAACTCCGGGAAAGTGAACCTTATTTCATTCGTAGAAGTGAAGCGAGTAATACCGGTCAATCTATAACGTGAGTAGTTTTTTTTTATTCTGTAATTCGATTTTCCACGAGCAATTTTTTTCCAATCGTAAATATAAATATGTTCGATTTCTGATAAACCTGAGAAAAATTTTGTAAATGGGGAATGTTTACGCAATAAAATTTTTCTGTCAAATCTGTCGATTTTGTCGTTTAGTTGTGGCTCAGTGATAAATAATCACACAGACCTGGAACTTTATGTGAAGCCTTCTCAATATACTTTATATTTGCACGCATGTTAACATTTTCTTTACAATTAGGTTTTTTTTTTTTTTTTTAGTAGCTATTTAAGGCTTTTTGTAATTTTTGAGTTCCGTTTAATTTTTGTTATTTATACGGTTTTATATATGTAGTATAAATATTTAAACACCGAGACGTATTTAAACTAATATTTCATCTATTTCTGGAATTTTAAACATAGAAAGTTTGGCTACTTGAAAGACTAATGTGGAAAAAATAAAAACAAAGTAATAGAACATATGATTCTAAAGTTGTTTATACTACTCACAGGAAAAATAATAACAAATATTTTTATTTCAGTTAATTTTTTGTGTTTTAATAAAAAATTATAAAATTAAATGAAATAAAATTGTAGTATTTTTGAAAAATTTGAAGGTTAATATATTATAGAATTTAAGACGTATCTATCAACTTTTTACTTCCATCAAATTTGTGATATCTGATAAAGATTAAGTCAATTAAATCAAGTCTTACGGCTTCATACGTTTGAGGTGTCTAATATCGTACGAGTTTTCTAGGTGTTTTTTTAGGGGCGAAACTACTAGATATGCCCTTAGCAATTCAAGAAAACTATTTTTCGTTTATTATATGTATTTCAGTTAATGCCTAGTCAAATTAAGAAGAATAAATATTATCTACAGTTATTACGTGTGAGGACGATATTTCGTAAAAATCATAAACTAAAATTAAAAAAAAACATTTTTTCAAGTAGGTATCAAAATCACTGTATTTGTATACCCTAAACGCCAATCGTTCTTTAAAATAAATCGCTCCTACTATATTTTATAGGACTGTTAGGAATACACCATGACGTTAACGAATAGCTCCGCCAATTAGTAGCTGTTAATCATCGTCATCAGCTAAAGGCCAAGCCTTGCCAAAGTCGCCATTCATGTCTGTCGCATGCCGTTAACTTAAGTAGCCCCCTAGCAGCTGCTATAGTCTGTTCAAATTTTTGTTAACAGACTTTTTATTTCGTTGTGAACAGATGTTGTTTTCAGATCTCGGTGGATTATATCGTTCCCTTCGATCCAGTATGCTGTTAAACAATAATATGGTACATACTAAAAAAAAAATATTTTGACAACCTAGAATGACTTCGATGTTGGATTTGCTGGCATTATCCCACAGCTGTGTGCCAAAAATCCAAATCGGTTTAATGGTAGCTATGCGTATAGAAGACGACTGTTTACAATATCTAGTTGGGAGGGCTGTCCAACTATGATATATCCTGTATAACGACACATATATATATATATTATTTTTTCTTTTTTGATTTGTGATCTTTTTTGACGGACGTGATGTTTACTGAAATTCAGGTGGTGCCTACCCGAGCGTGTTTATAGCTGAATCATTTCGCGGAAGAGGAAAATTAATATTTTAAAGTAACCTAACCTAACCTAACAGTCCTTCGGGAAATAGTTTTTTTTTTTTTTTCAAAATAAAAACGACGTATGCGTCCGTGCTAATAAATATACCATATAGGTAATATTACCTTTAAAATTATTATTTTTCAAGCTTAATACGTTATTAATATTTATACTAGGGTACAGGCTAGGGCGAAAAACATGTATTTTCCGAGACGTTACAGAATAACCCCGTCACGCGTTAAATTAAACCTGCAGCGAACTCATTCGATTATTATTGACACCTCGATTACTTGAAAAGAAAAAAATGTATTTCCGTCAATAAAAAACAGGAATCTCTCGATTACCGATTGAAAGTCCTACAGGAAATAAGATGTTGTGCTTTCATCTACCGGATATACTTTGAACCGTGTGAGAGGACTCTAATTGTCGTAGATGGCATTTATAGTTAATATACTGAGAACAAAGATAAATCATCGCATTCGAAAACTATTCCGAGCGGAACTCGGAAAACTGGTATTATTATAATATTGTATAGTTTAAGTTGTGTTTTCTTCGTTATTGTAGTTTAATTAGGTAACCCATAAACCAACGAAAATATAACTTTAGTATTCAGTTTTTATTTTTTGAATTCCGAGTGGAGCGAAGAAACTTATGGTTTTATAAAGGTGTTTTTTTTTTCCTGTGAACAACATTTCTATCGGAATACTTGCTCCGATTTTCGCGTGTAGTAACTTTCTGAAAGGGAATTGGTGTGGGGAGGTATCTTAAATAGGTTATTTTTCAGTTTTATTAAGAAATTTTTCATAAAACGGGAAAAACCGAAAAAAAAAACGGGGAAATTTACGAATTATATTTGTGTAATATTACGGTTTTTTTTCTACGGATAACTTTTCTACCGACAATTTTGCTTCAACTTTTAATAACAGCAATTTTTTTGAAAGAAAATTTCACTAGGGAAGTACTTTAAAGAGGTCATTTTTCTATTTTTTTTCGGAGTTTTCTCAACAAATGTGAAAAACCAGGAAAAAACATGGCAAAACCGAGAAAAACGGTACAACATTGAACAAATATTAATGAAGGAAACATGTAGAGCCTATTTAATTATTTAATTATTATAAACTATTATAAAAACTCATCACTATCAATTTAACTCCGCTCAGAATCGTTTTTCGTTAGCTATGGTTTATCATTGCTTACAGACATACGCTTGATTCCCGTCTGTATCCTACCTTCCCAACTACACCAGTGGCTGTACCTGTCTCCATTATTTTAACTTTTTCTTTCGCTTTAATTGAAAATTGAAAAATCCGCATATTTATGGTACAGTGTAAACAATTCGAATCACTTTTACAAGCCGAAATAAATTTTATTTTTATTTTTAACGCGCATATTTTCCGTTATACACTTTTGGAATCTTAAATCTATGATTATTTATCGTTTTTAATCACACGGTTATTTTAATTTATCAGGTTTATTATGGTTCTCGTTTTCTAATATTACATTATAATCACCGTTATTATTGTATAATAACAGGTTTGAAAGACTTAAGACGCTCAAAGTTCGTTATGACCGATGGCAACGACCGACCGAACGTTCAAAATTTGGTCACCCCATTAACCATTATAATGTACATATTATAATCAAAAATATAAAAGGAAAATAAATATAATGTACAGGTACCTGCAGAACGTCATTTATCATTTAGCAACCACGGGTGGTTTAGATTTTAGTTCCTAATGAGTTAAAAAAAAAAAATAATAATTAATTAAAAATATAATTTTATACAGGGTGCAATATTGTAATAAACTTCAATATTTCCGAGATACCTGTAGAGAAAAAAAACCGTTTTATTTATTAGAAGTGCATATAAGAAAGGTTTTGTTTTTTTTTTTTTAGTTAGTTTAATCTTTTATCTGTTATGTCTCCAAAATGTCGATCTTGCACTTATAGAGCCGTTCATTGAAGCCATCAACCATGCACTGGAAATTCAGAATCGGCCATTTTATAACACAAGAAAAAATAATTATAATAGATTTTTTAAAACCCAACTTAAACAAACAATATTATAATTTATGTATGCACTTCCATTAAATAAAACGATTCTTTTCCATATCTTGTACAGTTTTTCGCTTGTTTATTTTTTTTTAGAATTTACATCAGATATGTAGGCATCTACTACGCCGCGCGGCCCTGTATATAGCGTTGTGAACGTTTCACGTGTCAGTGATATTTTTTATATTATTTTAGTTTTTTGTGTAATTGTTTATTCTCTTAACGTTTTATACGAAATGTGTTTAGGTCCTTGAATTATATTTTATAATATGATGCACGCGTTCAGTTGATAAAAAACTTTTTCTTAATGTTTATATTATATCCTTTCCCGTGGGATAATATAAACATTATTTTTTTTTTTTTTATTTTAGATTCCCAGTAGATGTGAAATATGCGGCGGATGAGGAAAACCTATTGATTTTACATTAAAACGCCGCGTATAGTGTTATTTTTTTCAGTTTTTATCAGTTAACGATATTTCACTTGGTACCTATACATTATGTTATTATGTACGTGTAGCGGAAGGTGGAGCGATTCAAAAGTTTCAAAATATAATATAGGTAACGTCCTCTATACATCATAATAATATGGATTGTAAATACCGTGTCGCAGATGGCGTACGTTGAAACGGCTAATTTTCCGGGTTTACCCGACTCATGCGGTATTTTCGCAGACAGATTACGGAAAGAAAAAAAAAAAAAAAAAAAAAAAAACACCCGTACTAAAAACGCGAATGAATCTATTGACGCGATCCGTTTTGTATCGGGATATCCGAAATCGATTTGGGTTCGGTGTACTATTTGCAGTGTCGCGCGGACTTGTGGTAAGCCACACGGAACATAATTGTTATTGTTGGACAATTGTTTGAACATTCGTTTTCGGAAAATACTTTATGCGGTAAATCTATTTACTTTTATTTATTTATTTATATATGTATATTTTTTTTTTTTTTTTTTTTTTTAACCGAACGACGAAGTGTCGCACACAGAGACGGTTCGTCGGCTTACACGTTAAAAGCGAATGGAGATTATCCGTCTAGTTTGGAATTTTCACGTTACAGTGTATCGCATAAAACCTACCACGAGTTATAGATCGGACAATTGCCTACTGATAACACCGAAAATCGACAAACAACAATCAATAACGACGTCTCGTTTTCTGCGAACTCCAGAACAATGCTACAGTAAACTTGTCTGCGCGTCCATAACAATACGCTAACTTGTCCCTCCTCTCGTGGTTTTTCAACGATTCGCCTCGCCCGCACATTACGGCGGTGTTCGCGAGTCGCCACTGGCTGCAGGCACCAATGTACAATTGACTTTTATACGACAAATACTTTTCGGTCACATATGAAAGTACAGAAAATTATTTTACGAGAACAATTATATTATTGTTGTTGTTATTTTTCTCTGTTGCATTTTTCGGATCACAGTAATACAGAGTGATCATTTCTCGATAAAAAAAAAGTGTTAACATATTGCGGGACAATTATTAGACAAGCAGCTCTAAAATGATACGTTACACAATGACATTTTTTCGTCGCCCTTATGACTGAGCGTGGAAAAACTATCAAATTTCGATTATCGAATGGCAACCTTTATTAAAAATTTCATAATTACATTCTTATTTAAAAATATACATTTTGGTATTGTCGTGTTGAATTTAACGCAACGTTACGAAGCTGATAGTTTCGTAGGTAAATATAAATGCTTTTCAAGATAATATTTGTGTCACATCGAGGATTGATCACTCTGTGTTTAGAATATCAAAATCGATACAGAAAATTGTGTATATGCTTATATAATAAAAAAGACTTTTCAAAAAGCAATAATTTTCACGTGCAAACACTTTGGCGGTTTTATTGTTCGATATTTTTATCATCGTTATTATTATTATTTATTTTTTTTTAAGGTTTATTTCACTTGTGAAACATCTTTATTTTTACTTGTATATACATGTCTTTATTCTGTTTTGTTCCCAAAGGATTCCGTCTTAAAAACAAGATGGCATTCTATGTATATATTATTATTATTATTACTATTTTATATACAGCTGTGTAATAATACTGAAATTTTAGTACACACACCCGTCTTTATACCGGTCTTGTACGGAGTAAATTTTCTCTAGGGAAATCATATTATTATCGCGAGGATCGGACGGCAGCCGCGTAATATTATAGGTACACGGCTCGGGGTTAACACTTCGATATTTTACTATAGTAATATCGATTTTAATAATATTTTCTGTATGTTATTTTTTATCGGGTATCGGTAATGTATAATAATAATAATAATATAACAGTGCGACGATTGCGTGTTGTTTCAGGTTAGAATATAGCACGTTTGGAGCGCCGGAGACCAATCAGTTCAAAAGGAGAATACCATTACTAAAAGGTAAAACAACTATACGACGAATAATACGATAATAACACCGATGATAATAAATGTCTCCTAACTGCGTGTGTCTTAACCTCCAAGAAAG
The DNA here is from genome assembly GCA_902439185.1 of Cinara cedri. Lineage (NCBI taxonomy): Eukaryota > Metazoa > Arthropoda > Insecta > Hemiptera > Aphididae > Cinara > Cinara cedri. The sequence continues at coordinate 1,747,471 of CABPRJ010000007.1, read as the reverse complement.
TGTATGTACCATGTACGTCAGATCCCCGCTATCTAAAATATAGGTGAGCTCGTCCAACCATCCACAATTACACCGTCTATATTTCCGGAGACCCTTTCTTTAACTCCACTATATGTACCTATATGTAAGGGAAAGGCTTACTTTACATAGCTTTGTTATTATTGTTTTTTTTTTTTTTTATTCATTCACCTGCAGTGATTGAAATTAATTGAACCATAACACATAACTTTTATATTCGTATAATACTACTTTAAACTCACATTTTTTTTTATTTGAACACAAAATATGCCTATTATAATGTACCTCCTGTTTTACTTACAAGCATTTCTGTTTAGTCAAACAATTTTATCCACAGATATCTGTAGATGAAATTGTTAGATTGTAGGTACCTATCAAATAAAAATTGTGTAAAAAAACGTGCAAAATTTAAATATCTATAAATAGCTCAAAAATAGGAAAAGTTAATTATAAATTTCCCGTCCAAAATTTCAGGTTTCTATAAAAAGGTTTAACTAAATTACAACAAAAAAACAAAATTGAAAATAATTAAATCATAATTCTAAATTTTCCCGATATTTGTACGGTTTTTTTTCGGTCTATTGTCAAAAAACTAAACTGAAAATGAAAAAACAACTTTCTTATTTGCCAACAAGATCGAAAATTCAACAAAAAAGTTTTTGCCATTTTTTGATTAAAACAAAATTCCAAGTGGAAAAGTTATTCATAGATAGAGAAAAAAACGAATTGTTGCGGAAAACGGACAATGGACGCGTCTGTACGGCCCGCCGAATATGATAATATTATGGGGCCACTGTAGAAAACTTGTATCAGACAATTTTAAAATAATAAAATCTACCTTACTTACTAACGTCCGAATCTCCAGAAAATCTCCTTTTATATAACTATAAAATGGCTATTTTCATAATTTTCAAAACTAATAAAATAAAATTGTTTTGTTTTCCAAAATATTTAAATTTAAATCGAAGTATAAACATGTGTAGTCCTTATCCTTCCTTAAACTTTTGAGTAATAATAATAATAATAATAATAATAAAAAAAAAAACAGAAATTGATTATCTTTATTATTTCAGGCGATATTGCAATCGGTATATCTTAGTAGGACACCCTGTCTATAGTGTTGCCATTTCGCCATAGATTATTAATTATTAAATTACACGTAATTGGTATAGGTAGCGAATAGTGATAATGTCACAAAATTATAATCAATTTTGACTTTTTCGAAAACATAATTTCAGTTATATTGTAAAATATCGAAATAGTATTTATTTGAATTTTTAATATTAAATAATTTTATTCGTAAGGGATTAATAAACAATATTAACGAAAATTGAAAATATTTGTTTTTGTTATTCATTAAGTTTCATCCGTTTTATTGAGTGGAGGGTGGAATGACAAGTTGTCCCCTTATGATTTGGAGGAGCGCAATACCCTCTGCCCTCCCTGCTTTGACGCCATTGAGAATAATTTATATGCACAGCTCTTTAACTCAAGTTCATTTGTAAATAAACTTATAAATTCAATAATATTTATTAGTTCGTTTTTACAAACTTTGTAGAAAATCTCGATGATTATTATTAAATATTATATACGATAGGCATACATTAAATACGACGTACTTCATATGTATAAAAAATCCTCAACTCTCAAGAGTCACGGTTACCGTCTCTATATTACTACTAACGAAATATCTTAAATTATTTTCTTAAATTCTCAACGTGAAATTGAGAATCTCGACATTGAAATTAACTACCCCGCAATTAATGTTCATTGAGAATATGAACTCTATTAAAAAACAGTTTGTTCAAGTAAAATAGGAGTATGAACTTAATTATTCATGTTTCGTCCGTGAACTTTGAACGGATGAACGAGTTCGTTTGAACTCGGTCATTCCGAGGTCTGGTCTATACAGGGTGAATCTTTTATCGTGCAGTGTCGAACGCGGGACGTGGGCGTTCAATGCCCCCCCTCCAAAAACATAAAAGTACATTAAATAATTGTTCGTAATGCGTTTTAGATTTTTTTTTTTTTTTTTTTAAATGCTCGTATAATATTAGAATTTACAGGGTACAAGTACGATAATTTTTTGTTCAATCCCATCCCGGTTGGAATTTTTCCCGTGTTCACCACTGTTTGTATCGCGATGGACCAACAATTATAACATTAACTATACGCCAAGATTGCACGATGGAATTTTATTTGTGTAATTTTTTTTAATAATATGAATCAAAATGTTCGGTTTGTAAAAATGCATGTTCGTAATAAAATGCGTAATTTGCCCAGAAAACATTTTCCAAACAGTTTCGGCCTGAATTTGAAATTTTGCGCTTATGGCGAATACTACCCGATATTAGTGCATTCTCAAAAATAAAAAAAACGCATGATAATAAACACACGGGCTTAAAACTATTGTTTGTCATAATTCGAATATCAAAAAGTATCGTTGCAGACGTTTGCCTATGGCGGAGAGACGCCACCGGACGGGAATACACGGGCAAAATTTTGAAAATGCCGTAAAAAAAAAAAAAAACCAAATTCGCTTAATACGCGTACGAACGGCGTAGACGGTTCGCGATAAAAGAACCGCTCTGTATGTCACACGACCCTGCACGGATAGCCCTGAGTGGATACCCCCGAGTTTGAAACGATTATAGTATAAAACATATTAAATACAACGTTCAATTTAAAAATCTCACCTATTCAAATAACATTACGGTCGACAGCGTTTGTTTTTTCCTCAAAACAAACTGTACGCACAGCACATAAAAAAAAAAAAAAAAAATAAATAAAAATACGCGTTTTATTTTATTTCGAATTGTCGCCCGTAGATTGTGTATATCCAATAAAATTTCAACACAAAAAAACCGCACTACACGCGTTTCAAATGCGTACGCATTCGGTTTTGCGTTTCGCGCCGTTGTAGACGCGAACAGGAAAAAAAAAAAAAAACAACCGACCCTCCGCATATGGACTCGCCTAAAGCTGAGTCGGCTATAAATTCCACGGATACGATAGTAATGTACGATATACGTCTACAAATATTGGATATCGCGGGTTTTCGATTTAATTTTAAGCGAATACATTACATTAATATAATCTCGATATTCGCCCAAATCCATTTGATACGCGTCTCGGTGGCGTGAAAATCAATACGGGAACGTGATTAAAATTTATAAGACTACCGCGAATACCTGCGGCAACATGATTCCGAAAACGTTTTCACCCGTTAATATTGTTGTTTGTTTTTTTTTTTTTTTGTTTTCCATTCGATTCGAGTAAATTGTAATTTATACCGGTTATCGACGTATAAGTTTTGACGACAATTATCGATACCACATCCGCGGTTATTAATTACGGTAATTATTAATTATTCCGTGCGGGTGTTTTCGCGCCCCGATCAACCGCGGATAAAACTGTAAAAATACTTGACACGATACGAAAATATTGATTAACAATAACAACAATAACGCTGTTTTTGTATTACTATTCGGCCGTATTGATTTTTGCGGGTTTAAACGTTTGGACACATCTATCGTTTTTCAAACCTAATTTCGATATAATATAATGACAACGCGAATATTATACACTTTACAACGATATTACAACGCGGCAATCACGCAATAAAACAACGACAACAATATAAAAAAAAAAAAAAAAACCAATTAATTATTAATTTCGTTGACTTAAAAATTAAACCGTCGTTAAATTGTCCATTCAGCAGTCTAAATTTCCAAGGTCCTAGAGAGGTTACATATTTACTCATGCGATCCACCCCTTCCCACTCTATTATCGGCCCTGCCCCGTGAATTCGACAAAGTTAACGAAATCAAAATCATTTGACTACCCGAGTTTTTTTATTAAGGTCACACTATGCTGTTCGTGATTCCTATCGTCTCGAAAATGCCCAATCGACCGGGACACTGGAACTAGATGGGAAGTTGGTAAAAATTAAGTTGAAAAGTTGCTTTTGTTATCGAAATACTGTTCGAATGTGATAAATATTGTTTTCGATTATTCGATTATTTTATCGAACGGTCAGGATTTTAGGAAAGCGTAAAAAAAAATAAAATAAAACGCTAAGAGTTAACGAATGAACTTCTAACTATGTTCTCACTTAAAAAGCTATTATTTTCACCGAATGAACTGTCCCGACTCAACCGATTGGAAATTAATTAAAAAAAAAAAAAAAAAACTTCCGAAATAATTTGATTAGTTTGTTTTTGAAACACAGCGGTTCCAGTGGGGGTGAACGGAGGGGCACGGTTAGTTTTCGGGTGGTAGGTCCGCTCTATGTTCGGCGAATACACTCCGATCTTCGAAGTTTCCCCCACTTTAACCGCTAAGGCAACTTTATTAAGCCGGAAACGTCGGCAGACCCGCCCGGCTTCGGACTTTACCATACCGACCTCGACTAACGTCCCCGGACCCTGTCGGCGTGTTCGCAGACTGCGAGCTGTACCTGTTGGCCGCCGATTGGGGCCGCCTGTCTTCCAGAGATCTGCCGGCGCACGGGCAGCAGCAGACGTGCGTGGTCAGGTTCCCGCAGAAGCAGCGGGCCCGGCTGGTCGTGGACCTGACCAAGCTGAACGTGCCGTGCAAACGGGGCCGGCTCCAAGTGTCCGGCCACCAGCCGGTGTGCGGCAAGCTGGAGGACCTGCGCCAGTCGGACCGGCACTACGTGCTGGACGCCGGACACGCGCAACCGTCCACGGTCACGTCGTCGGTGGGTCGGTTCGCGTTCGCCCTGTCGTACCGGTTGGCCGCGAGCTGTTTCGACAACGACGTGGCCCAGCAGAACGGCACGGTCGTGTTCACGCCCGGTTCCGAGTGCCGGTACAAAGTGACGCAGCCGTACGGTTACAGGTTGCGGTTGCTCATCGACTCCGTGCCGTACGGACACCCGACCGACACGGCCACCGATTACGATCACACCGCAGCCGCCGCCAAACCAATGCCGGTCAGTATCGTTAAAATAGTTATTACAATGAACACCGAACTGTACGAGGTGTGATAAAAAAAAAAAAAAAAACAACAAAAATCGCAGCACCATTTGAATTGAGCGCCGACGGACCGTGGGATTGTTGATAACGCTGGCCCCCGTGACTCGTTCCGAGCGCGTGTGTTTTTCTGAATTCTCGAACGGCCTTTACGGTTTCAATGTAACCGACGTTTTCGCCAAATATGCTTTTCGCGAGTTTCGGCGACGTTGTAACGGATTTGTTTCTCGCAAGAGCGTAACTTGACGAGGTTTTTCGGGAGTTTGCGAGACGACTCGTCTACTATTTACGATGGCTGCGTAACGATGCGGGTAACGATTATTATTATGATGATATTTCAAAAAGTTTCTATTAGCGTTCATCACACCAAAAGCTTTCCGGCGAACCCGAACTTGGATTTGTTTCTGGTCCTCGAAATTTCCTCGACATTCTCGGGACAAACTTTACTGCCGCTCAGCACATATTTTGCAGTTTTCAGTTACGATTTTTCGCGGTGCTTAATGTCGAATTTCGCGATTGACTACCGGCCAAGAATCTGTTATCACAACAGAAGAAAAAATGTCTCTAATGTCACTCCCCAGCACCACCTCCCCCCTCCATCATAAAAAAAAACGCTCTTTTTTAGGAAGTATTACGATATCGCCAACACACGAAAGACATAATTTATAAATACATCATATATGTATCGAAACTAAGAAAGCCACAGAGAACTTAGTAAAATAGGTGTGCTCGGGAGAAATCACGGGAGGCCGTGATTTCAATCCTACTGCATTTGCATGCTCCGATGGCGCGTAATTCAAATAATCTCAGTACTTTTTGATCACACCTCGTATATTATATGCAATTTAGAAAACACGTTTCTGGAGCTCGGCCAAAGATTTTAAATTACAATATGAATAATAATCGGCAAGAGATGACATTTTATTGGGAATTATACAATATCACATTTTGCGTTTTAAAAATACTGACCTATAAGTATTCGGCAAAAATTCCGTCTAATAAAATCAACATTTAAATTGAAAACTTTTTCACATCAATTGCACTCCTCGTTTCGCTTAAAATTTAAAATTCTCTTCGACCTTCGTACATAGGTATTGTAATATATAGAGCAAATACGAACATCCGGTGAAAGCATTCTTGCGAATTCGCAAAGCCTTTACTATTTAAAGGCACGACACGACGGTTGCAGACTATGAAAACAAACTTTTTAGCCGTTTATCTGAAAATGTTTGTGTTATTGTTGGTATTATTATTATTATTATTTTTTTTTTTTTTAACGCTGTAACAATTTATCTGTGGATATAATGGATAAAAACTTCTGCTGAAAAATCGTGCTTATCAATTTTACGTACTCTTTTTCGCGGAAATCGTCAAATTATATTATTCCAGTTGAGACGAAACTATTCGGCGAAACTATAATATATAAGGTTCATACTGAAAGTATACGGTTATGGTGTACATGAGACCGTTGTAAAAAAATAATAATGCAAATAAATAGACTTTGAATACAAATTTAGTTCCAACAATACTGACATGCACAAGCATTTGATTTCTGAGAAAGTTTTTTAAGTTGGGAAATAATAAAAAAATAAATTACAGTCAATTTTTACTAGTAAAAGTAGCGACCAACTGTCAAAGTAGATTTATTTATGGGATTTTTTCCGTTTGTATCCACAACTTTTTTTTTTTTTCGTATTCGGCATCTAAACGCGGAGCTTCAATAATCGAGGATACACGCATTTATATATTATATACTATGTTCATTTTAAGGTTTTTTTTTTTTTCTTTATTTAACGCATTCAGTTATAAAATGGTGAAAAAGCAATCCGTGCGATATTGTTGGACCATTTAGTTTTACGGGGAAGGAAAATCTTTAAATAAACATAATATTTGGTCCGGTATACAAATTGTATAGTTAATATTGTATAATACAATAGCGAATCGAGATGAGCATATGAAAAAAAAGACGTAACGAGAAGTTGTATTACTTATACGAAAAATCCAATGTCCTCACTTATATGCAAGTGGTAAGCGATTAGATTAGTTGGAACGTGTGCGGGGATCGGACGGGTATGTATTGAAGAAAACATACGAGAACCGACCACACGTTAGGCCAAGGACCCGATGGAAATGCGCTGTGAGAAGCATATGAGCGAGGCTGGTAGACGAGACTACAAGAACAGATTGAATTTTGGCCAGAGAAAGATGCAGAGGCTTACGCTTACTAGCGGTTTTGCCAGTTAAGTATGTGTCCAAGGACATTTTATGTTCCAATTTTTCGGTCACGATATTATCAGACGTTTTATTATACTTATTTGTACTGTTTACAAGCTAGTACGTTTTCCCAAAATTGATCGTTATGAATAATGATCAATTGTTCGACGACGTTTCTATTTTTATGTCTATGAATAAAAAGATTTTCGAGTCTCACGAGAGCGCTACAAAAATGACCCCTCTTGAATTAATATCATTGTGCAAACGCAAACATATTATTATATTCTTCTGTAAACTTTGTATGCGTATCAGAAACAGTTATTCGTTTCCGTAGTTCGTTTTGTTCGATTCATTTTCGGTACTTCCGACCGTTAATTTCCTCGATTGCCTACTCACACATTATTATTTTCCCTTACCCTAGGACAAATTATTTTTCTCCAATCGTTTTTATAGAAAAACGACCAACAAGCGAACCTCGAGAAAGATATACTTTAACTGACTTCGAAATACGATAAAAATAATAATAATAATTTTCCCATTCATTACTGCTACAATCTAGAATTATAACGAATTACTATTTTTTTTTTTTTTTTTTTTTTTTTTTATTCACTCAGTACTATTAGGAATATTTACAACTCTTTCTTTATATACTATTTGCAGAATTTTGTTATTTCGAAAGATCTTGTCGGTATTTTTTAATTTCTCATCATTATATTTTGTTTCCGCACAAAAAATATAAGTCTAATGATCATGTTTGATTTATCACAAAATATATATCATAATTAGAGCTGAGAATTAAGTTCCCCATAAAACCCTAAACAACACCCTTAAAAAATTGTTTTTAATTCCTAAAAATTCTAAATGAGGCAATAGAAAAATGTGTCGATTATTAATCATTTTGATAAATAATTGAAAAAACAATAGTACAAATAAATTTTAAATTTGCTTAGTCTAAAACTTGGTGTTTTTATGATCTGGGAAAAATAATTTCTATAAACGTATGAGTATAGCGCGTGGTATTCTCATTGTTTTTATTAATACAATATACGAGGTTGCTTAGTTACACTTTTGACACTTTATTTATACAAAAATAATAATAATATTATACAACACTTCACTACCTATTAATTACTATAATACGTTTAATCCTACAATAATATTCTACATCCAAACTAAACAATATAAAAAAATAATAAGAGCAGGAGATTAAGTTTCCAAAAAGAACATCTTTGATACTATCGTCATGCATATACCAAAATATACGGTGACTGCAGTGCGCAGAGCTCAAAAAAAACCCTCTCCTCCTCCAGAAACATGGTTATATTTAAATTCTGTCCAACTTTTATCATTTCAATCGCCACTTGATATATTAATAAGATGGGGAAATGTATATAACCAGCACAATATACCGTGCAATTATTTCTATTTTAGGGGAAAGTTCGACAAAAATAAATCGTTATAAATTGTAAGTCTCTGGTATATCCATACATAAATTGGTTAAATATTATAAATTCAAATTGCAGACGCATAACAAAAAAAGACGGAAATACTTCGCACGTTGGTGGACCAGTGTTGTCGGTGAGAAGTCGGGAAGGTAGTAGAAGGGATATGTAATATTTATCTGTAGGCAAAGATTAACTATTGCTAACAAAAACGATTCTGAACGGAGTTAATAGTGTTGCTTAGCCAACAATATACATATCATAATATGGTAAAATAATTACATATAAATTAAATATTTTCTTAAATAATATTATCTGTTTCATATTACACCTATTATCCGGATTTTTTCCGTGTTTTTCCCCGTTTTTTCCAATAATTATGAAAAAAACCGGGAAAATCAAAAAATACCGCCCCTAAAGGATCATCCCAAACGGATTTCCTTGTAGAAAAAACGCTATAATTGTAAACCGGAGTAAAATAGCTGGTAAACAAGTTGTTAAAAAGTTGTTTAAAAAAAAAAAAATTAAAAAATAAACATTGTAAAACCAATACATTCCTCGTTCTGCTGAGAATCTAATAAAAGCTTGAATGGCATTTTACCAGCTACAAAAAACGTTATAAATGAGATTTATTACCAACAATAATTTATACCGACTTAAGATTGACCGTCGCGACGTCACGATGATGTAATTTTTTTTCTACTTCTCGGCCAATGAACTTGCGATAATTAAACTTACGGTCGCCAAGTTAAATGTGTACTAGTATACTGCAATCTAGTTAAAATTCACAAAACAACGCTAATAAACATTTTTTTTAATATTTTTAATCCGGAAATCCTACATAATTTATCATTTTCGTTATTACGTAGTTTCTTTCTGAGGGCTATTATTTTAAAAAACAACTAATACTATTAAGGCAGAAATAAAATAACTATATGATTTAAAAATCTACTGAATATGCTAGCAGGTGTACCTGAAAAAATACATAGTTGCTTCCTGAGGGCTATTATTTTTAAAAACAACTAATACTATTAAGGCAGAATTAAAATAACTGTATGTTTAAAAATCTACTGAATACGCAAGCAAGAGTGCCCGAAAAGATACCAAAATATGCTCTAAAACTACGTTTAAAAAAAAGAAAAATAACAAACCTCGGTGACAATGATGGATAGGAAAACCCATTATAACAGCCTCATTATTTGAGCGTCAAAAACAATTTTGGATCTTAAACTCTGGTACTTCAGTTTACAGCTCATATTTATGAATCTCGATCAATTTGTATGTAATATTCGATTTATTGATTTTTCACACTCGAGTAATAAATTGACAAAAGTATCGAAAACATTGAAAACGTACGAAACACTAAAATCCTTAAAAATATACAAAAACGTGTTGTCATAATAAAATCTACTCTAATAGTAAACATTGAGATTTTTTTTTTTTTTTGGATTTTATCGGGGTAGAGAGAGAATGTTTGTTGTGCACGTTTTTTTTTTCCCCGCGAAGAATCTATTGAATCGACAGCATTGGACATTTTCGAATAAAATAGAACTCCTCCGAAAAAACAAAACCTATTTTTGTACGTTTTTAAAAACAAAAATAGAAAACTTAGCGGTCTGTTAGTTTTGCGAACAAAAAACGACAGCTTCACACTAGCAGGATCAATTTTCAAACGTTTTGTGAAATGTCAAAAGTGTCCGAGTGGGTATACACAGTGGGTATAGGTAAGTACCGAAACAACCATAGCGGCGGTGACCGACAAGTGACAGCCGTCAGGTTTATTTTTACCTTCCGTATTTTGTCTATAGCTTCGCTTCGATTCACCGACCGTTGCTCGCAACGCGGCGAATTCGTGCGCATCATTTGTGCGGAACGCAGGTTACATAATATTGAGTTTGACAAAAACGTTTTCCGCATTAACGGTAAATCCGCCCACACAACAGTGTAATTACAATCCGCGGATAAATAGTATTACATTTGTAAATCACCGCGTTATGATATTAATATAATTGTATTGTATAATCGCTTTCGGTACGATCGTAAAAATACATACTCGGAAAACACGTGCAATATAAAAAATATAGGGGACAAAAAGACTGTGCAATACTGATTCCCGTCGATATTGGATTTTAGATTCTGAGCTGAGCGAGGAATATGTATTGGTTTTACAATGGTGTTATTTTATTTTTTTTTTTATTTGTGAACAACTTTTCTACCAGCAATTTTTCTCTGACTTACAGTGATAGAAGTGATAGAACTTTTTCTAAAAGGAAATCTGACTGGGGAGGTAGTTTTTCGATTTTCCCAAAAGTTTTTCGAGCAAATTGAAAAACCCGGAAAAAAACAAGGAAAACCGAGAAAACGTACGAAATACATATACGCTAGTTAAACAAATATTACAGTATTTTTTTTTTTTTCAAGCGAACAACTTTTCTTACCAGCAGTTGTACTCCAATTTACGATGATAGCACTTCTTCTGAATGGAAATCTGATAGGTGGGGGGGTTGATGCTTAAGGGACGTCATTTTGATTTTCTTAATTGTAAAAACGGGAAAATAAGCACAATATTAAAAAAAAAAAAAAAATGCATATTTAATTATTTTACAAAATATGACACATATATTGTTGACTAAGCAACATTATTAACCAAATTCCGCTCAAAATGGTTTTTAGTTAGTCATCGTTAATCGTCACATGCAGGTATACATTCAATTTACTCTTACTACCTTCCAACTTTTCACCCATAACAGTGGCTCAACTGCATGCGTAGTATGTCCGTGTTTTCCCGGATTGAGTTGACTTTTGTCCTTTTTGCAATTTTAAAATTGCAAATTCGTTCTTTTGGGCTTAAAAAGACATTAATAAGTATTAATAAATAATTTAATTAATTAATTGAATCGTGTAATGTGATACATTTTGTTCCTTCCGAATCGAAAGGGAAATTTATCAATTTTGTAAAAAAGAAAAATACAATGTTAGTAGTTCAAATATTATATTATTAATCGAAAAAATAAAATTAATGCTAATGTCAAAACCATCTGTTTTATAAACAGATTGAATATAGTAACAGTCGACGCTGTTGTATGATCTCTGCACCATTGCAGATCACTGTTACTTATTACAAATTCAGTGCTACTTTGAGTATTGATTACTGTTGGAAACATCTTTCCTGACAGGTTTGGATTTTACATTGGCTCTTGCGTTGTGTTCTAATAATTCAGTTATATTTAAAAAAAAATAAAAACATAATAAACATTAACAATACATTCATAAAATAATCATTATTATTGTCATTCACTGTTATCTAACAGTTAAACAGTGATCTAAATATGATCTAAAAATACAGTTACATAGTCCTATTCAATCGTAGCTAAATAGTTCGTAACATTCACAACGTCATGTCATTTTTGTGTCAAACCATAGTCCGCATAAAAAAAAAATAAATCTTGAATTGTACTATCCGGTTTCGAAAATTGAATATACACTTGATATCCATGCATTATTTTTGAAATATTCGTCCCCCGAAAACCAAACATCCTCGAGGATCGTTTGTCCGTTGTGACTATTTTTCTAAGAAAATACACAATACATTTCATATTAAGATTTCAATTAATATTAATTATAAATCATTTTCACTAATCAATAGCCATTGTAATTAAATAAAAAATAAATCTTACACGTTCAAAAACTTAATAAACGTGCGGTAAAAAACGGCCCATGTACATAACTATAAGAATCCATTCGACTGGCGTAAGCGCATTTGCTTCCATTTCTAGGAGAAATGTCGAAGATAATTGCGTACAAGTGCTGTATTTTGTCCTACGATAATCAACTCGTAAATTAGATTTGTAACGATATTTATACTATTGTCGGAGTCTCGTTAATTTCTCCAGCGATAGTATCCGCGAAACGATAATTTATTTGTTTACGTATTCAATTGGCTAATAGTGTATTCGGGTTATATTCATAAATGTTTGGAATCCTAATAAAAAATAAATTATGTAACTTCAAGTCGAATCCAGCCTATTGTTATGAATAGGGTCGGGGTTTCGATGCACTTGGTATTTCTTGTCTAAAGCTTACCGTGCGATGCTCGCATTGTCGTAGCGTCCTCAAATATTAGTTGACAAAATTCGACTTCCCATTCAAACCCTTCAAAAAAAAAAAAAAATGGTATGGAAAAATGAAAGTGTATTTTCAGGACGGGCACTTCTTTATATTTAAACTAAACTTTCTCTGATTAGCGGACACTAGTGTTGTAGTCTGGAGAGACACTTGGAGCACGTTTCCACAACACCAGTTTATTCTGTTTCGATGGTCATTTCGGTGTATTTTATTGCTCTAAAAACATAGTAGATAATTAACAGGTAATTAGCATTTATGCTGTGTGGCGGTTTTGGCACTCGTTGTTTGAGGAGGCAACAAATACGTGAATCATCCCCCTACGCCCCCACGGTCATCTGTTTTAGAAAATATATATTAGTTACTTTAAATAATAACTGAGTATTAAAAATATTTGAACAATACTGGTATATTTTACATGTGGAAATTGAGTTAATGCGCAGATTTAGATACACCTCAGGCGCCAATATTATAAAAGAATTATAATGATCTGTCGGATTGACATACGCAAAATATGTATAATTACACAACATGTATTGTTATGTACAATGGAGTTACCGTTTTCACTGTTTTTATTATGATAGCGAGATGAATTCTACCAAAAACATTGTTCCAATTCAAAAGTGACAACGTGACAAAAGACCCATGTTGTTTCTTTTAATATTTCGCAACTGATAGAAAAAATAGTTTTTTTATATCTTTACAATTTGTACCGTTTCTTACCATAAATGTTGCTCCGATATAAAAATAACAAGAGACCATTTTTGTTGTATTTTTAATTTAGTTCATGCGTAAATTATTTGATTTTTATCGTAATTTTATTAATTATTGAGCATAACTGAAAAAAACGTAGAAATACGAGAAACTATAAGAAAATAATGTTTTTATGTTTTCAGTTTTTATTTTCATTGTAATTCAAGTTAAATATTTATAGAGAGATGAAATGTTGACAGTAAACTTATGTTTACTTTTTCTAGACTTTTTCTAGATTAATGCGGTATTTTTTTTAATAACGGAATTTGAATATAAAATTTCGACGATAATCATTTAAATAGAAATTATGTGGAACAAATCTAGTTATTGTACATGAAAATTGTTCAACGTGTTTTATTTTGAACACATGCGTATTGCAAATTTAATAAATATGGTGCTGTCAGAATTGAACGTGATGACTTAGTTTCGGAATTATAGCTTTTTGAAGTTCTGATATTAAGCGGATATTATTATATGTGTTGTGTTTAATGATTGAATAACGTCTGTATTGATAGTATGTTTGTCGTCGTAGTCTAGTGTTGGTATGTGCTTGTCAACTTCGAGGTCAGGGGTTCTACATCCATTGTACGAAGTATGTCCGTTTTTTTTTTTTTCCTTTACATATTATTGTCACGTAGATACAATGTAAATATTGCGGTTTTTTATCGTATTTCCCCGAAAATAGAGACTGTTCCACTGTTTTTTATACCTTATAAATGTTAAAATTCACCTATACTTATACCTATATTTTCTCTATTGATTTGGGACATTTTTATTGGATCGAATGAGCTCACACTGAGAAATTCGAATTTTTTTATCGGCTGTTCGACGACGTGATAACGTTTTGATTGAATTTCTATATAATTTGTTGCAGGAGGAGTGTTTTTTTTTTTTTTATATATATATCCGTTTAAACCTATACAGACTCCCGCACCCCAAATAAATATAGTGAGATTAAAATTTAGTACATGCATAGCTTGACGTTCGTATCGAGAATGCGTTTTTCGCGGGTTTCAACTTTCAACTCTCACACTTAACGGTTTAGCTAATCCATTTTTATGGTCTGAATTCGACTGAAACATGAATTTTGAAATACCCTCTATATAATATCTGGCACAATTTGTAACGAATGGTCTCGATTTTCGGAGAAAATTCGGTAAATTTAAAAAACACGATTATAAAAAAAAAAAAATAATAATAATAATAATATTATAGCGGTAATTATTCGCATTGATTTTGAATACCGACAAATATACATACATGTATGATCAACTATATATATATATTATGTTAGTGTACACGTTATAAACTACCAACGGCCACGAAGTCATCAATTTAAAAATAAAAAACACACACATTTTTGCCGGTATTGAAAAAAACGAAAATGATACGAACGTTCCGAAATTAATTAATATTATATGATATGTATAGAAAAAAAAAAAAAACAAAAAAACAATGTTCATCATTAAAGTTTATCGATCGGGTTGAAATAATGCATATACAACTCGAATCTGCCGATGGTTTTGTACGCGGCTCCTGTGATGTATTATTATTATTTTGTGTTTCGGTCGTTTCGTCGTTTCTGACACGAGTATAATGTTATAATATATTGTAACACAAAAATAGGGATGGCTACAGGGGATATCTGATGAACACATTTTATAATATCATATCGCGTAAAATATTAGTATTATATAGATTACAAAAAAAAAAAAAAAAGTAGTATGAATGATTACTAAATTAAACACCTTCGTTGTTGTATGCCTATATTATATTCGAGAGGAAATTTTTTCNAGTCATCAATTTAAAAATAAAAAACACACACATTTTTGCCGGTATTGAAAAAAACGAAAATGATACGAACGTTCCGAAATTAATTAATATTATATGATATGTATAGAAAAAAAAAAAAAAAAAAAGTAGTATGAATGATTACTAAATTAAACACCTTCGTTGTTGTATGCCTATATTATATTCGAGAGGAAATTTTTTCCAATACCTGTGTATTACTCATTCGAGTGCTTATACATATTATGCAGGGTGATCCATTTATGACATAAACCAGCGATTTTCCCGGATTATTTTAAGTGATTTGAATTCCGTACATTTAATAGGTTAGGTGACAGAAACCGTTTCACTTTTATTTCAACACTATGTGTCAAGTTTTTTTCACAACTACTCGTCGAACATTACACAAGTATGATACGTT
This sequence comes from Cinara cedri, assembly GCA_902439185.1. Classification (NCBI taxonomy): domain Eukaryota; kingdom Metazoa; phylum Arthropoda; class Insecta; order Hemiptera; family Aphididae; genus Cinara; species Cinara cedri. The sequence continues at coordinate 1,731,716 of CABPRJ010000007.1, read as the reverse complement.
TGATAATTCAAATGGAAATCGCCCTAGTTTAAAAATCGCAGATCCTCTAAAATTATGATACGCGTAAACTTAATATTGCATATAATTACCGTTTACGAGACATAAACTTGTAACCGTTTAAAAAAAAAAAAACAGACAGGAATAGAGAGAAATAATAAACTTGACATCCATTTTTAGATAGTTAATTGATGACCCTTTCTTACTCTTCCTGTATTAAACTGTCATAATATTCAAAAAACGGTAAATATAATACTATAGTGATATGCGTGTTAAAATACATAGTAAAATATTTTCTATGCAAATCTGTCATCTATGTCTAAAAGTAGGGATCTCTAGTTACAAAAATGAAATTCACTTAAAATCATCCGAGGAAATCGCTGGTTCGTGATAAATGAAACATCCCGTACACGGAAAAACTACGAGACTGTCAAATACGTCGGAAAAACAAAATAAAACGATTGATTGGCGGAATCCGTAATTGGACGTAGCAAATTAGTCAGAATTTCAAAATATAATATTATAATTATTTATTATTCATCGTATGAATTATATACTCTATAAATATACCCGAGCGGCTTTGTCCTGATTGACTGACTGACGGATAGAGAATCAAGGCACAGCCTACACTTTCGGGATTAGAAACTTGAAATGTTCACAGTAGGTATTTTTTATACAGCAACCATCTACTAAGTAAGGATTTTCGAAATTCCGCCCCTTAAAGTAAACATGTCGAAACGAGGTCACACACTACGGATATTTAGAAGATCACGTGCAGCTAGTGTCAATGAAGTTTTTGAAAAAAAAAGAAATTATGAAAATTTATCTGCACAAATAAGATAATATACAATCAATTTAAATAATTATTCACTCGTGTATGAATATAAATATAATTCCGGATACCAAAAGAATTTACCGTGATTAACAGACAAAAAACCCTTCCCAGGGATTTTAGCATTTTTTTTATAATTATGAAAATTAAAGTCAACAAATCAATTTTCATGAATGACGAGTATGACTATACTAGGTAATATTTTCGTTCGGTGTTTTCCTCGAAATAAACGGTAATAGATATTCAAGATTAAAAATTGACGGTTTTTAAAAGTCATATTTATTTTTATAAATCAATATTTGAACTAAACGGATACGCGTGCGTCATTTTCTATGTAAAGTCGTTTTTTTTTTTTTTTCAATATTTATCATACAAGCCGTTCTACGATAAAGAGAAAAACAAATTTTATGTTAAAAAACGCTTGCGCTGACACGGTCTAACGAGACCGCGAGATTATATAATATAAAATAAATACGAGTACCTCTACCTATACATTTGCCGTTAAACCTGTTGAAATGTTTAATTATAATAATAATAATATAATTATTAATTACATATTTCATTATGATAGATGAGATAAATCGTATTTATACCGGGTGATTCAGATGTGAGTTCCCTACTCCTTGGGTCGAAACCGAAACGTTTAAATTGTTACAACTGATAAACGGTAAATGTAATATTAATTGCGTGCGTATATCCAAATGTCCAGAGGAATATTCTCCGTGCGGGTATGTGACTGAAAGTAATCGGGAAGTGTTGATATTTAAAAAATCCAAAGTGGCTGTTGATTTTTGGTGTAAGATGTCGGGGTGTAAAATCGAAAACAGCGTTAAAACAAACCTTAAACAATTCCGCAATGATTAGTAGAACAACAGAAATAAAATTCACTCTGAGTCCTCCGGGGAGATCGCTGATGCACGGCGAACCGTTCACCCTGTAGAACGGTTCTTGTGTAGCTTTCAATGGAGCTCTGCGTAATCGCCGCGAGCGGTCGTTCGGCGAGCGCTATCCATCATTTCACACCGACGACGACGGATCAATCATTCCGTGAACATCCGTTTTGCGCGGACGTGAAAATACATTAACGATTGCGGTAGGTATTCATTTTCGCAGCGGCGGAATTATTCATTAGAACGGTGTTCGTTTTTCTCCCGATGGTGTGGGGGAGGGAGAGATCGAGCGAAACGTCCGTACGGATTATTATTACAACGCCCGAACCGTAATACAGAATCTGCGTTTGTTGCATTATAGACATTTAAAATAGGCGGACAGGCCGTTCCCCGGGTTTTCGCATTTAGAGTCGCGGTTTCGAGATGAGCGGTTTCGAGGGGACGCCGATGTGTACGGCGCATCCATCGCGGGCGGCGAACGGACATTGGAATATGAATGCTTGGCGCCCGAAAGAAAAAAACCCGGGGTCTTTAAAAACCGATAAAAACCGTCGGCCCGTATCCATGTTCTTTTTTAGTGTTACCACGTGGATAAATAATCGTCTTATTTGTCTTTATCGCGCGCGAACGCAATAGGTCGGCCATTCTCGTGCTCTCCCGTCACAATCTCCCGAACCGCAATCGGCGTTTCGTCGCCTCCGCCGGACTCCGCCCGCCCGCACGTATCCACGTATCGTCACTTTTTGCTTAGACCTACCCACCTACCGCACCTACTTTCACGCGCCGCAGATATTATCCGCCTGTGACCTTCCGGACGGTCGCTCCGTTTCCATCGAAATGCCCAATCGCGCGTCTCGGCCCATTGTACGCTGGTATTGAACTCTGAGCCGTCCGACGAACGGATCGCGGCTTTTTCAAATGTGTATTTTTTTTTTTTTTTTCTATTTGGTAATTATCATGTTCGCGGCCTACGTTTCGGTTAGTAAAAATCCCACCGAAAACATCGCGTCTTAATGCACTGTACGTTTTTCCGACCCACAGATCGATCCCACGCCGGTCCAACAGACGGCCGCCACGTGCCCGGGAACGCTGTTCCGGCTGACCGACGGCACGGTGGGATGGTTTTATTGCGCGCTGGCCGGCGGCCCGAAACGGCAAATGTCGATGGTGTCCGAGACGAACGTGGTGCTGATGGAGTCGTCGTCCGCCTCGGCGCACGTGCCCACGCTGGTCGTCGCGTACCAGGCCGAACCCATTCCGGACGTCGTGTCCCAGTGTCCGTACGGCTCCGTGTCGTTCAAAGGCGGGCTGCACTGTTTGACGATTGTCGACGAGACGCTCGACTGGCAGGACGCCGAGGATTATTGCGTCCAGGGCGGCGGTCACCTGGCCAGCATCGACAACCACCGCACCCAGATGCTCGTCGACACCGTGTTGATCAACAGGTCAGTGGACTGTACAACCGCAGCGCGCTGCGATCGCCGGCAAACAAGTTCCGATATTATTATTATTATTATTATGGTTTTTGTAAAACGGATAGAATTACCGCTGCGGAAAGATTTTCCGACGCGAGACGCGAGTATCGTGAAACTCTATTTCCGGCGGTAAACTTGTACGGTACAAAGAACGTCGATCGCCGCGAACGCGCGGAATTATGGGGTGTATTTAAAATCCGTCACCGTTATAAAAAATTAATGTCCCGAGATAAAATTCGTAAAATGTTAAAATAAATACGATGTTTTACCGGAAATTAATATACTCGAAATTCGACACGTGAATATACTTGTAAAAAGATAAAAAAAAAAACACACACATTAATACAAACGTTATGAAAACGTACTCTTGTATCATCGAGGTATATAAATATTGCAAAAATAATAAAAAATCTATAAAAACACTGTTGATTAAAATATTATACTTTACCAAATTGCATTATTAGAATAGCGATAAGTATAGTTACAGTATATATTATCAATTCAGTGTTGTGCGTTATCTAGATAGAAATATTTATCTTTTTAACTTTTACAGATAAATTAAATTTATCTTATTATCTTCAGATAATTAGATAAAAGTTGTATTCAATCTAACATTATCATTCACAATTTACAACTTCAGAGAATTATTATAATTATTGTTTTGAATAATGCACGGGTTTAAACTAAGATTTTATGTAAAGAAAACCAAATTAACGCAATTATAAAATAAATTGACTCGTTAAGTTGGAAGATACTTTAAAAAAAAAAATAATAAATCACTATATCATACCTGAATTAACGTTAACTGTTTAACTCGTCAATGTCCAGTCTTGACTATACTATCTCATAATATTATTTAGAAAAAAAAAAAGAAAAAATTTGACCATAAAAAATGATAGGGATGGATGATGAAAGTTGAAACCGCCAAAAGACATAAATTTTTTGTACTAAAACCGTGCATACACAACATTTCATTTCGCTAGATTAATTTAGACGGGCTCCGTTACTGTGTAAAAAACTTAAAATAAAACACCTTCCTCCCGCACCAACACGGCTGAAATTTAATTAAAACGTTATCACTTCAATCCGCCTATAAAAAAAAACTCTGATTCCCGAGTTTGAGTTCATATTGTATAAACACTGTGTATAGACATATTATAGCGTGTACTAGTGGTTTTCAACCTTTTCGGGTCCATGGTTCTACTGGTTTTGAAATCCAGTTTAGCACGTACATTTCCACATCCACATCCATTTCCTTTTTTCGACTTTTTCCGACGCCAGTATTTAGTTCTCAATCCCTGCACCCATTTCCGAAATTCCTGCTTATCCCCTCCCCCACACACACACATATATTAATAAAACTGTAGGCGGGGCTAGAGAAACGTTTCTCATACCGTACACGGGGTGAATAATTGATTTTTTTTTTTACTTTTCACATTACCGAAAGGGTGATTGCATATATATGGTGATAATCTGGTGATTCCGTATTTTCTCTTGACCAACGAATGACGGACGAATAAAATCGATAGTGTTGTGCATCGTGAAACTCTTCCTTTCTAGCCGCATGCGTAACGTCTTGCGCTAAGGGCTAACCACGTCGGTCTAATTGAATAGATATACCGTTGATGGAAAGGGAGGGGACAATAGTTACTCGAGGGGCCGAGGCACATCCGAATTTGTTCATCCGTGGAACCCGTTCCGAGTAATATACAATAATAATGCAAATAAAAAATAATAATAATAAAATTAGGTTGAGGTGTATGCAAGTTAAATACAATATGCGTCTTAACGCGGAACAACAATTGATAAAATTTGGAGCTCGATCGGGGACGGGGCGGTTTAAAAATTGTAATACGCCGCGAAATATCGCGAGGGATTAAAAATTAATAAAGAAAACGATGTACGTGCAATATACATATATATGTATACGTGTCACGGTCGAAAGCCGAAATCGAGCAAATGTGCGGAAATGTGAAAAATTGAAATTTACGGACGTTACAGTCTTCCCAAAATGATGTCGGCCACTACTGTACGTAGGCTTTCCCGGAAAAAAGCTGAAACACGACGTTTCGCCCGAACAATATTAATATTTTCCCTCCCCCCCCCCCTCCCTGCAAACCAGTCTGCGATGACTACCGTGTTGGCGAACAACAATATAAAATACGTTCGCCGTAGGCAGTAACCTACCGTTTTATTGTTTACTCCGGGCCGCGGCTCCCTTGATACGAAACCGCCACGTCCCTGGGTGCCGCGCGGCGCACGTTCAAAGCCACTGGCGATGACGTACAATGACATTGTCCGTTCTCTGGAAAAACTCGACGAAAATCTAATAACACGCGAGTAATAATTACATAAAAAACACCGAACTTGTTTGGAAATATTCTCCGTCCACGCATGTATAACAATATATTTTTCGCCGATAAATAATACAATAACGCAACATTATTATACAGTGCGTTTCGGATGATATTAAATTATTTACGTCTCGAAACACGGAAGGCGACGGTGTCGGACGGGAACGGACTGGCTCGGCGGGTCGGTGGAGTGGAGTGGGGGGGGGGAGTGTGAAACCGAATTTCACCACTCGGTTGCACACCGTAATATATTGTTGTTATTATTATTATAACAATAACACCGACACGTATATATTATTCGATACGTCATTCGATTACGGGGAGTTCAAGCGCGTGCGCCGCCGGAAATATAAAATCGGAAGAAAAAGAATAATAATATTATTATTATTTTCGCCTCTTGTAAATCGAGTACCGCATACGGCGTATTTTATATATAACATAATAATTTACAACTTTACACAATCGCCGCCGCCGCCGGCAACAACAATAATAATATACGCTTGTCATTTCACGAGCACCGAATTTTCTAACCCATAACGCCCGTGTGCGCTGTACAGGAACACGTATTTGTATCACGACCGCAGTTTCGTTAACGTTCGAACGACCTCGAATAACAACATTTTATTAGACCGAAGAAGACTATTTATTTATTTATTTTTTTTTTTTTTTCCACATCGACAATAATATTCTATAGCCTTTGCCACGCGCGCGCCGAAAAACAAATGGGAAAAATATTAATGCGCGTAACGGGGAGGATAATATACGCGTGCGATAATGGGTTTGCACTGTTATTATTATCATCGTCGCTGTACGGACAAATTTTGAATTTTATCGTCGCGAACAAATAATTAAACGTGCACATCTGTACCGCCGAAGTCCGGTGGAGCGAGTACGATTTTTCGCCAACCGAGTCAGTTCCATAATCGGAGTACCCTTTTTGAGATCTTTTCAAAAGCGTTCGAACCCAAGTCCGGTACACGATTAATGCACGCGTAGTAAAAGATGCCAAATTAAGTCCTAAAAACTATTATAGAAACGGCCCGAATTTAGGTCCCAAATAGTAAGTGTCCCGGATTGCGTCCGAACACACGTCGGTTTAAAAAAACACCGCATCAACGTAGAAATAATTAAAAATACAATTTCGTAAAAACGCGTTATTTGTATGTAATATTATCACTAATTACACGTTGCAATAATGTATAGGTCCGTTGTGGGTATCGTTTACAATTTGTATTTGCACAACGCCGTTGTTATATTTTATTTGTAAACATTTGACGAAAGCGCAGTTTAAAGTTTAACGTGTAAACGCTTCATAAGACTGTTCAGCCAAACAACACCAAGGTAAAAAGTACCCAATAACAGCTGCTTCTCCGCTACCTTTGCTATCTCCCGGTTAATCTGATATCTTATTTTTTTTAATGGACTGGAAAGCACCATTTGCGCGGAATACCGTCAACTCGTGTAAATGCACTATATTATATTTATATTGAAATGCGCGAGACGCAATCTGTGTGCGTATTTAGTTGTAATACCACCGATAACATTAAACGGTATTTGCTGTTCACTTTTTTACGGGCTACTATCGGGTGAAATCTAATAGAAGTATTGAAAGCGTACAATCGATCTAAATATATAATGGGTCCAGTATGCAATCGGTCAGAATACAATCGTAAATCCATTTACGACGTGCTACGGACACTGTCACTGGTGTTTTAAATATTACGCACATTGTACGTGGTGTAATTTAACAGGCCGCATTCTTTTTTTGTTGTTCAAAAATCCAAATATTACAATTATTTTGCACTTGAGTTTCAATGCTCACGTGGGCCCGGATTTTTCATAATTTCGTAAACATTGATTTTGTTTTGCTTTTTTTGTTTACATACCGAGCCCACGTGAAAACCCCGGAACCGGGATGATTCATTTCTTTCCCCTCCTCCTCTTGTCGAGCCTGATAATATACATTAGATAAGTTTATTTATATTATTTTAATAGAATTATACGATTAATTCTATTTTTAAAATAAAACAACTACAGTAATATTATAATATAATAATATTTTATCAAATTTGTCTAGCATAATTCATAATATTATATTACAATATGAATAAATCTGAATTTTTGTCAAATTTTTATTAAACTTTGATCATAATCGTTATTTTATTTTATTTTTTTTTTATAAATTATTAATAATGGTTTCCCATGAAATTTTCAAATCTAAAGTCTGATTTTAATTTAAAAAATAAGTATAATAATAAGAAATTTAAATTTTCTTAAAAGATTTTACTATTTTGTGTAATTTTCAATCCACTTTCAAGAGGCTATAGAATAATTTATTAAAAATATGGTGATTTCCATGGGTGCCCAATGGAGAAGGCAATCGGGTACATCGCACACAAATCCCCCGAAAAACACTAAAGTACTTTAAAATTTAGATCGATACACGTACGTCTATATTTTCGGGAACAAATATTACTTTTCCCTCCCCAATCAAAATTACCATATGGGCCCAAAAATAATCCTACATGTGTGGGTGTTGAGTGTTCTGATAAAATTTGCTTAGCAGATACCGAAATTGCATCATGTCACTGGCGCGTGTGCTGCACATCCTGAGAATAATTCTACCTATTTGAACGATTTGATTTATTTACTATAGTGAAATCTATCAACCAATTGATGTTCTGCAAACATGGGTAAGAGTAATACAGTATTAAACTTGCTCATCAAGAGTAACAGAGAATACAAAACTGACAAATAATAATCAACAATCTATCGATTTAAGACACGTTGTTTTTTATGTGCCTTAGACGCGTGACGATATTGAAAAAAGTTCTAAAATTATCTGTCCGTTTTTTAGGATTAGTAAATTTACTTGAACAATAGGATTCAATATTAATCATTTCGGGAAAACGTCTACGGTTCTTAATCTCATCGTCAGTATATAATATATCGGAAAATGATATACCGAGTTTGAATAATGTTGTATCCCACGCATGTAGTTGTTTATCTTGCTCGATTGCATTAAGTGAGATTTACCCCGATTAAAATGTATTCTGCACACCGTGCGAAGAAATTTGAAACCCGCCACATACTTATAGATGTATACGTCATTTTAGTTATTGATATTCGACAACGTCGAGTGGATCAAAAAGTTTCATTTTGTTGTGAAAACAAACGCACGCGCGCACATTGAAACATCGTCTTACTGAAATACTTACGAGTTTTCGACGGACGACTTGGATAATCACAATTTTGTGTAAAGCGCATAAAATACAGTACACATATATAATTAAATTTTTGGCGATAATATGTTATTATGCACTCCGTTTATAGATGCAAGTTATACTACAAAAATGTATTCAGTTAATATATCCTAAACACCGTATTGCCCAGTGACGTAATTGCGTAGTAATGGTACCCCAGTCTTTTTATTCTACAAGTTACAAATATCATTATTATATTTCAGTTTCGATAGGTAGTAAAAGTGTAATATTCTAAAAGTAAAGTTAATTTTTATTGACATTGACTTATTGACTTATGATTTGTAATTAGTGAATATAAGTGATTAAATGCCGTTGAAATCCAGGTTTTTTTTTTCTCCTAAATAGACAGTCCTATAAGACTCCCTATAACTGAATATAATTCATACATTTTCAATTATACATATTTTTTTGGTAAATTTTACGTAGAATTTCGAATGATTGAAAAGTATGAGATACGTATGAGTGACGTGATTGTACAAATTATATCATCCCCCTATTTAGAACAAATTCTCGACTACTCCACGGCAACTATTCCATTCTCAATAAAAATAATCGTTTTTTTTTTTTTTCGCTATTATTCATAATTTTTTAATCGTTAATATTTAGCATTTATCCATCTGAATTGATCAGAAACAAACTGATATAGTGACCATGACATCTTGACATGTATGGATGGATACAATAGGTAGTATTGGTAAACAAGTATCGTTAGGTAAAATCCACGGGAGAAGACACAGATGCAAAGATGAATTCATATTTTTAAAACGGACTTCAAAAGAAACGCGGAGCCCGGAGAGAGTTCAAATGTAGAGCGCGGGAAATAGTTAAAGTATCAAAGGACGTAAATATGAGTTATAACGAAACCTCGAGGAAAACAAAAATGCTGGCACGGCCGAGTTCAAAACGTATACAACATGGATGACCAAAATATATTATACATGTATATATAAAATTTAGTATAAAAATAAAACATGATTAAAATTTCCAATAAGAGACGCAAAAGACTACGACGATGTAGTGATGATGAATATTCGCGGTTCTTGGCAATAAAATATAAAATAATTGCAGCACTACATAATTATCTCTCGTTGATTTAACTCTTAAACGCTTAAACGGGATTATACGGGATTATTGTGTATAAAAATAAATAAGATTATTTTTAAACCTTCCCTCCTTACGTTCCTCTCGCCATTCGTATTTTATCTCGAACTCGACAATTTGTTTTCTTGTCGTTCGACCGTTTTTTTTTTTTTTTATTATTGTTATTATTATTATTATTCTCGCGTGACTTAATCGCGCATTTTCGACGAGCGCATAATTTAATATACGTATATATACTTACTGAAAAAGATATTCGCTTGCGTGGCATGATATCCCGAGCGGGTATAAGATTACCGCTTGTTTGCGGTATAAGATTACCATCATCATCATTTTCATCACTATGATGATCGTCTTAATGATAGTAAATAATTTATTTCGGTAGCCGTTTGTGACCGAAAAAAATAAAACATATAAAAACTTGAACAGCTCCATCACTATAGGGTCTAATACGTATACGTATCACCTTTGCAATATTTCATTATTTTTTTTTTTTTTGTTCGTATAGTTCATCTCAAACGTGTATGGTTATTCCAGAACTGAATTTAATTTTAATTTTTAGAGGTATTTTCAATGAAAACGGGAAATTTTAGCATAAAAATGATTTGAGAGAGAGTTGAAAGTGAAATCCCTAGGGCATAATATTGATACGTACACCATGCATAAACTAAATGTCATCCCTAGGGCTTTGTTTGGTAGATTTGTAAGTGTGTGCGAAGTTACAAAAAAAAAACGTCGTCCCCACCCAATAAACCGGTGAAATTCATATTGAAAATCAATCAAAATATCAACAATTGCCTACAAAAAAAAAAAAAAAACTCGAATTCTTGAGTTTGAGCTCATTTAATCCGGAAGGTTTAAAATTTCCGAATATAACAGAAAAAAGGTTGTACGAATATAAAATTTAAATTATCTAGATACCTAAAGATAAGAGATAATTGATAGAACGGTTTAATTAACCAGATAATGATAAATGATAAGGATACTTTATCATATTTATTATAAAAAATTTTTTTTCGTATTTATTATAAAAATGCTAAAAGTAGTAGGTGAAAGTGTATCGATTTGTTACACATTTATACATGATTTATTGAACTCAATAATTAATTCACTAAACTGGTACAACAATATAAATTACATTTTTATCTGTTTATTCAAATCAATATAAAATTGCAATTATAAAAGATTCATCTAGACAAATCCATCTAGATGATTTAGTATAATTTATCTTCGTTACCGGCTCAGATAACTTAGTTCTCAATTATCTGTAAGATGAAATAAAAAAATAAAAATATTACTATTTTGATTAAACACAACGCTGTAAATAACAAGCGCAACGCAATCAATACAAAAGTCTTTTGTTTCCGGGGGCGATGCCGATAGTAATAATTTAACGGGATCGAACGGGACAAAATAAATACTGACAATTCAACGATTCCGCGGTTTTCGGATTACGGCGATTATTTCGACATTCAAAATTCGTCGGCTTAAAGTTGTTCGTCTCATGCGACACAATAATACACAATTTTTGTATTTCTACTGCTGTATAATATATATTATAACATGTAACACTGTAAATATTGTATATTTTGCAAAAGCCCCAGCTACAGTGACAACACCGCGTACTGGATCGGAGCTACGGACATGAATAATGAAGGATTTTTCAAATGGACAGACTCGTCGCCGTTCACGTATTCCAGTAAGTTACACCGGCATTGCGGATGCCGTCAAAACCCCCCGCCGTTATTATAACACACATAAGACGCGTCTTTCTCTACAACAATAATAATGTACAACTTATATACGCACGCGGCTTAACGATAAAACGATAATATTATATCAATTATTCACACCCTGTATATAAACTGTACACACGCTTGTAAACACACACGTGTCCTGCAGATTGGTACCAGGGACACGTACACCAGCCGTACAGCAGTCCGAATTCGAAACAGCCCAATGATGACGGACTCAGTCGTCAGGACTGCGTGGAACTGCGACAAGTGTACCGACCCCAAAACCGGCTGCTCAAGTATTTTAACCGTAATTCGTCGTACACTTGGAACGATCGCGATTGTTCCGTGAAAAATCGATTTCTATGCCAAACGCAACAGCACACGTCCTCAAACGACTATGGTAAATATTAAAAAAAAATTAAAATATTGTTTGTGTTTAGATTTGCAACTCGGCAAACGTCGTCTCCATATCCGAAGAACATTTGCAATTGGTATCATATATCTATAGTATTATAATTTATATTATACGACTTTTGTGCAAAATCGAATATTCTAAATGATTAAAAAATCATTTTCTATACATTTTTAATTTCTAGAAAATTCCGTTAGAAATTAAAACTACATACACTATAGCCGAGATGCATTTCTTTCGATACGTTCGCATTCAATAATCAAACGATTTTGTCCCTTGCGTTTACCACACGACCTTTGCCGACTGTAATACTACGATGGACGGTTTAATGAGTTTTTTTTGTTCGTTTATTCGTTTATTTAGACCCAGACGAAACGAGTTGTAATATCACTATAAAATTGACCAGCGAGATGCGATTCGCTTCTGTCTCGAGCCCAGGATTTCCACAACCGTATCCCGACAATCAAGACTGCAATATCGGCTTGGAAGTACCTCGCGGTTATCAAATTGAAGTAGAATTCGAAGAATTAATGCTGGAAAACGAATCAACGTAAGTGCATAACAATGTTTCTAACGAAATACTTAATAAAAACATATAAATTTACCAGTTTTAAAGGCGACGGGTTTATTCCGTTTTGTGCAATATTGCTATTTTGAAACAATCAAATAATACATGAAAAACTCCGTTTGAACGTTGCAATAATAATAACAATTTTAATATTAGCGGTTCACGAACAAATAAAGTTGTATTATTAAGAATGCGTCTTGTCAATATTTAATTTCATTTACAATAAGATTTGTTATACCGTGACCCACATTGATGATTTACAGTTGCGGTTACGATTATGTGGAGTTAATTCCAGGGGACGACGACGAGGGTCCCAAATACTGCGGCGATAAAAGCGACGTGCTCAAACTAACGCGATTCGTCACCAAGAAACCCAAATTGAGGATACATTTCGTGTCCGACTATTCGCACTCGTTCAGCGGATTCAGGGCCCGGGTGTCCGCCGAACACGGTATTTTAAATAATCTAAAAAAAAAACCATTAAAAAACAGAACAACGTGCTGAGTGATAATATTATAATGTAATAATTTGTCTCATTTTTTACGCATAGTCAATAACGAATGCGACGACGCGCGACAACAAATGTTTAACGGGTCGTGTTATTTGTTCGCCAGTTATCCGGAAGTGTCTTGGCACACCGCTAGAAGTATCTGTAACGGAATAAAGGTCAGAATAATAATAATAACATTACGGCCATCGTTACTGTTTTCAAATCATTGTCGATTTAACATGCCTGAATGTCTGTTGTCCGTTGTTAGGCGGAACTGGCGAGCGTTCACAATGCCGAGGAAGAACAGTTTATCGAATCGTTTATTCGGGAATCGACGGATACCAGGTCGGCGATTTATTGGTTGGGCGGAACGTGGAACGAAAAATCTTGGTACTGGGTCGATAATTCGACAGCAAAATTTTCGGGTTTGTTATAAATACGACGAATATTTGCATTTTTAGTGTTGAATTTTTTATTTTGTAGTCAATTCTACGGTTGGTCTAGCAGCCGTACGCTCTACAATTTCCCTTGTTTCCAGGTAATCTCTTCAGTTCGGTGTCGCTTGATCGTTCGGCGTCGGAGAAATCATTTATCTTATAAATGATATTCTTGATCAACTTCGACCCCTCTTTTTCCTTCGATTTTCCCTTACACTATTCTACAAATCCATTTCATTCTTCTGCCTAAATATGTGCGCAATCATATTTCATCGTGCTCTAACTGTTTTGAGTATCCGTCCGTGTTAATTTATTTCACCGAGTCGATACGGCGTTCTGTCCAACTCACTCGCGGCATCCTTCTACAACACCACATATCAAAGCTTTTGTTGATTTTTTTCTCTGCCTTGCTACCCAAGTTCCGTGTCCGTATAGCACCACACTCCATATATTCTAATGCGTTTTGCACTATATTTGCACTTATACGGTGGGACAACAAAATCGATAAAAACAAACTGTATCTTTTCCAGCGTGGTTGTCAACTGACACCATAAATGCATTATCGTACAAGGATATGTGTCTGGCAATTAGCTGGCTAACATCGCCGCCCGTCAACCTGCCCCGGGGTCTCTACTGGACGGCCAACGTTTGCGGCACGGTCGGAGGGTACATATGCAAAAAAAAACAAATAAGCAAGTACAATATTATCATTATTTTTATATATTATATTATCTACACCGAAAACATGAAGCATATCCGTAATAAACTCATAAATAACTATGATCGTTTTAACCGGCTCATCGTTAAATGATCGACGTACCGTAGATTTTTCAGATTATTACAACCTGAACACGACCATGACCGGTAACGAGGGAACGATCACCTCGTTGAATTATCCGGCCAATTACTATCATAATCTGGACTATTGGATACACGTGGTCGGGCCTGACCGGGCACGCGTCGTATTCCAGTTCGACTCGATAAACATCGAGCCGCAAGCCGACTGCCTTTACGATTACGTCGCGGTGGTGGAAGTGAAAGGCCGCGAAAACCGTACGATGACGGTGTGCGGATACCGCGGCAACAACCTGGAAGAGTGAGTTTTCAACAATTTTTATTGTGACGTCACGTGTATATATTTTTGCGCTCTCGTTTTGTCTTTATGCACAGTTACGTATTCGTAACGGATTCGAACGAAGCGTACGTGCACTTCCATTCGGATTACTCGGTATCCAATTCGGGTTTTCACCTCAAATGGAACGTCGTCGACATGTCGGGATGTCCGTCGCAAACTCTGACCGCTTCCGAAGGTCGAGTCGTCAGCCCCAACTATCCAAACTTTATACTGCCGAATCTCAATTGCATTACCATGATATTGGCCCCAGGTGAGAAACGGTCGAAACCGCAGCGTTCCTCGACCAATGACCTCGACCAATAACGCTATGTTATTGATTTCCGTTATAGTCGGCCATCGTATATGGATCGAGTTCGTCGATTACAACTTGGACGAATCGCAGACGGTCAAGTTGTATTTGTCGAGAACCTCGGACTACGTTATGCCGTTCAAATTCCAGAACTCGATCAACGACGGTGCTTTTTTGTCGGAAGGCGAGCGGGTTACGATTGAATACTCCACGAACCGTACGCCCAGAGGGAGAGGTTTCAAAATCGCCTACAAAACGGGTACGGCGGGGTGATCGAGATTCTAATGCGGTATTATTATATAGTCATACAAATTATGAAAAATTGTAATACATTTCGCAGTGATGGATTTTGAGGAAGAACGTGCGATCATATTACAAAACGATACATCCGGTTTTATGTATAGACTGAACTACCCGTCGTCCATGCATTTCCCAGAATTGCAGTACAAACAAAGACTTATAGCCGCGATCGGAAACAACATCCAATTGCAGTTCAATAACGTGGTGCCGGCGCAAAGTAGGCGATTATTTCTTAAAATTGATTTGCTCGTTTTCAACTTAGGCATACCAGTGGCGTAGTTATAGGAGGGGGGAGTTATAGAGATAGATCTCTTCTACAGTCAGTTTTTTAATTTTACGCACCTTTGTGTATATATATTTTTAATTAAAAATCGATTCTGAGCGGAGCAGTATTGTTTATGTGTTTTTTCATTTATAATCAAGTTGGCCCAGAAATCAACAAAAGCAAAACCTATGTATCAACATTTGTTGCCAGTTTTTTAATTTTATAATAAAACTATTGGGAACCCATAGATATTTTTTCCGAATAAAATACCATTAGGCTATTTAGGCAAACAATTCCGCAACGATTAATCGTTTAAATTACGATGTCAATAATTTTACTTTTAGGTATACTATTTTTTACTATACGAAGAAACATTTTCCGATAAAATAAACTCCCAAATATATCTAAGGAGAAAACTGTTGGCAATTTAAAAATTTTTCAAATAAAAAAAACAAATACAAAAGTGCAATTTTTCGGTAAAAGTATTTCGAAGACTTCGAAAACAGTTTCATTTCAAATACCATTATGCGAAAAATCTGTATCTTCTTTGAGATACAATTCACGTTACACTTTAGTATAGCATGAAATCATTTTTACTAACCTAAAAAGTGTTTTTCATAAAAAAAAAAATACATAATATCTTAGTAAAACTAATAGCTTCTTCGCCAATCTTAGAGCCTTATGCATAGATCTGTATGAAGGTTGTGGGGGATTCCACACGAAGTTTATCCAACTAATTACCGTCATCCACCCCCGCCCCGAACAATATCATAACCGCGCCACTGATTCGCGCACTAGGCTATAGATCATTAACCGCCGTATATAACTGGGTGTATGCGTACAGTGGACACGAATTTGGGCCGTACCGTTTGTCCGGGGCAACAGTCGACCACCGCGATCGAGATTCACGACCATTATGCCGCTCAGAACGGCACGTGGTGGTTGTTGTGCGAAAACGTCGACCGGCTCAAGTCCGTGCCGATTTCGATCACTTCGTTCCTCAACACCATGTCCGTGGTCGTGATATACGGCCAGAAACCGCCGGCGGACGTGACGTCCGTGAACATCTCGGTAAACGTGAGACCAGGTCAGTACACACAATGTTAACTGTCGTTACGTGACTTTTTAAAATAACGCGTAACGCAATGGCCTGTCCAACTCAAGGGCACGGACGTTTTCGCGCATGTGTTCCCTACTCCCGGTTGTCGGTACCCGTTTCATCCGCTCTCCCACCTATCAATCTCGCCACCGCCGAAACGCGTCGCGTACCGTATACGCGGAGAACGAAATGTCGATAGCATTTTGGTTTGACGGCCTTTGCCGCGTGCACGTGTATTCTCGCGCGAATGCTCCGCGTTAATTCGAACGAACCGCGCGATTCGAATCTTTTGAGTAACGTAATTGTTCGATGTCGCCCGTTGACTCGGGCCGAAACAGCGTAGGCATGCGCGTACATTACGATGTTTTTGGCGATTTTCGACGTTTCGGTGTTTTGGACATTGCAACCCGCCGTACACACGCGACGGCGGCGCGGCGCGGCGTACAGAATCGCGCGGCCACGGCGTGCGATCGGTAACGATTGTTTCCGATCCGTCGAGTAGGGGAGGGGGGGGGGGGGGGGTCCGGCAACGGTCGGCGGTCAGTCACGTGTGCGCGAACGGGTATGCTCTTGAGTCGGACGCGGTGTAATTGGCTTTGCAGCGCCATGACAAATGCTGATAAAGTGATAAAACGCATTTATGTGTTCATTGGTTAAACCGTTTCAAGACTCTGAAACGGTTTTAACGTATCAAACTGCGTGATGCGAGCGTTTTTAATTACCGAAACGGTCTGGCGCTCACGAACGGTTTGCAAATGTAAACATGATAGGAATACATTTTAGTTTCAAAACGATTTTATTTCGAACCGTTTCAATGCTATCTGCGATACGATTGTTGTATTATTGTTGTACGCTCACTACGCTCATAATACTACGATAATACATTGTTTACATTATACGTGTTTAATAATTCGTATCGCCGCCTTTCACGTCCATCGCCACGACCCATCGCTATACTATTACTTGATTTACTCAATCACTCCATCACATCCGTGTCCTTTTTTTTTGATTGAATTGAAAATTGAAGGATTAAACTTCAATTTTGGATGTCGTTTTATAAATAGATTTTCATTCAGAAATATTATTACCAATAGATACGGAGTCAAAAAAAAAACTCGTCGCTTTGGCCAAAGACCCCGGGACCAACGGGACCGTGATCGAGTCTTGCCATCCCGATCCGTGCGTGAACGGCGGCACGTGCGTACACCGAAAAGTCACGCAAACGTACGATTGCAAATGTCGCGGCAACTACACAGGTGAGTCGTGCACCTATAACGTACGCCCTGTTATAAATGGCATTGTGAATAAAACAAATGCGTAGTCGAAATTATGTAATTTATTTTGATCGTTTTCGGGAGTTGTTATAGACGTGACCGATCATACGGATGGTGATTGTATAAATGACGAGCGGTTTGAACGGTTGTCACGCTATATCATATCGAAAATATGACAACATTCTGAAATCGATGAAAAGCCAATGTGTTTTTAAATCTTTTGCTGCGGTTTTGTGTGCCCCGAACTGGCCGAACTATATACGCGCAATTACCTATATGGCGTACATAGACCTTTGAATAATGAGCGCAGCAATAATTACGATTTGGACTGAATGTCGTACGTTGTACGGAAATTATGCTAATATTTTGCAAATTAACTGCGAATTTTAGAATTTGAAAATTAATCGTTTTTTATTTTATTTTTTTGGTAAGCTTTTGAAAAATTTCACCAGCCACTCGACTTTTTGAATATCATTTCTATTTATTTTATTATGATATGTATCTATCAACCTAAATAGGATTTATATGATTTTAACTTTCTAGAAATAAACCTTATACGTTTTATTTAAATCGTTTGATTTGATTTTTTTTTATTTTAACTACTCATCTTCACTTTCTTCTTACTCTGCTCGTTAGTCCGTTGAAGACCATTGAAGTCCTATTTATAATCAAATATTACAGAAAATAATTGTCCACTTTAATTATTACGTTATTACTAAATCTGAACGACTCATTTGCAAATTTTTAAAATCGATTTGTAATTATTTGCGATTAATTTATAAAATATTGGCAAACTTTTCGTAATCGATTGGACACACTTGGGGGGGGGGAGGAATTGTTAAAAGCTCGCAAAAAAAAAAAAAAAAATATATTGATTCGCAATATCTAAAAATCGATTCGCTATTAATTTGCAAAATATTTAAACACTTTTCGAACAAAACACGTTTCATAATATACTTTTTGATCGGATAAAGTTGGAGGGGCCAACTTTACTAACAAAGGACGAGAATGATTTTACTGCACTTACGGCGGTGAACAATACAATGTCTTTTCAAGTATTCGTCATTTCCGCCCTGTATGTTGAAATATACAGACCCGGAAAAATATTATCCCAAAAGACAGAGGCGTACGAATATGTAACGCGTATTCGTATGTGAAGTATTTTCGCGAAATCGCGTGAAAATGTTGGAAAAATTATTATAATTAGTTGAGCGTTTGAAACGACCAAACGATCACCGCAGCTCTCATGGTTCCCGTTACGACTTAAAACAGTGTACACACGTACATATGTATTTATATATATATAGTGTACGCATATACGTGTAGCGATTCAATTATTTGTGTTCGCCAACAAACATTATTTATTTTTGAACTTTTCCCAGCGTATTGATATAAATTATACTTGGTTTAAGCTCCGTTTGCATTTATCGAACTTTATTATAATATCCACGCACAACAATACACGCACCCGGACCCGGATGTTTGGGTGTACGATACATTCCGAATAGGTACCCGCAGCAACAATGAATCGATACTATATCACTGTATGCGCAAGACGTGTAAAAAAAAAAAAAAAAAAAATTAAAAAAAAAAAAATATTGAAATACCGTACCGGAGTAATTAAAAAGGTATTTCGAGGTATTTTCGGACATCAGTCGAAAAGCCCGCCTATCCTACCTGTGCGTGTTTTTTTTAATTAAACCAATATGGATGCGGTACATTAATAATTATCGTAGAAATCTCATCGTCGCGGTATTAATTGTCGTAGAGCGTTAGTATACGAGTACAGGTGCATACCGATATTCATTATTTCGACCGGACCTTTTAAATAATCACGTTAATCATAATTTGTTTCGATCGCTGCAGACGTTTATGCGTACCAAAATCGTATTCTAACGGGATTTTTTTTTTTTTGTTCGACCCACCCAGATAATGATAATTTATTACGACCGCCCGACAAACAGTATACCTACTGCTGTGGTAAAATTGCGTCCGAAATTATTTGCATACGATATCGTAAATCGGACGTGTAGATAGTTTAATACAAGGTTAAGCGACAAGTTTCAAAATCGATTTTTTTTTCCGTTTGAATACAGTTATGAAAAAAAAAAAAAAAAACTATACGGTCATAATATCGAATATACCACATCCTCGTTAATGTATAATATGTGCGGTATAAGTTTGTCACGTTTTCGAGCTAGGTGGCCAATCTTCAAATAAATCGAAAAGATCGGCCGAGTAGGTCTGTTCGAGCTATGCTAGTTTTCGATATAGTGTATTTTCAGACAGTGATCGAATTTCGCAAACCGTAAACATTATTTTCGATGAGTTTTTCGATTGTCGAATCGCTTATCTCTAAACGGAGTTTTTGTTCCATGAAATAAAACGTTATATCAGCTATAATTTTATAGCACAAGTTATTACTATATTGAGTTATAATATAATCATAATAATAATAAATAATAGTTTGCATTCGTTGTTAGGACTATTAGAAGCATGACAATATTATTCACTTGTACAGTATCTGCTAACCGAAGGCTGACTAAGTGCTGCTCCTCTATGTCATCCAATATTTTGTTGATAACTATCATTTCCGAAAAATGTTAGAACGGCTAATACTTACAATAAATATGAATTACGAATTTGTAGACGCACTTACTGTAGTTTTTAAGGTAGGTTACATTTGTTTATTAGTAGTACAACTACTACAACTAGGTAATACATTTCGAAATGTACTGTTGTTCGAACGTATCCTAATCTCTCAAATTTGCTGTTATTTTAAATATCTAATTAATTAACCAAACCAAAAGTTACCTATTTAAATGCTCGATAATAACTATAACTACTCTTTTGATTATTATTCCCGAAGATGTTGTTGATAAAAGGAGTAAAAGTATCTACAAATTATTCTACTAATGTACTGTCTACTTGCACGATATGTAGATACCTATACATTTCCGGTCCGTTGTTAATACTGATAAAAATAATATTCAAGATTATTCTAGATTTTAATTATGTAATAAACGACAAAAAAATATATATATTAATAACGAGAATTTTTACAAATCGAAATTAATTCATAATTGCATTAGGTAGGTGTAGATTAGGTTACGAGTTACGTACCTTTGTCAACTCACCATCAAATGGATCTTTTCGTACGTCAAGGTTTATTTACATTTATTAGTTGATTCATTGCCATACCATTTTGAATAATATTCAATCCTATTACAATATCACCGTCATCGGTCATATTATCCATAGTATAAACATATAAATTTACGCTAATAATAAAAAAAAAAAAAAAATAACGAGTCGAGTGTTGAAATTTACGGGCGCTCGGTTATACAGGGACAAAAACAACGAACTAACGGGCGATACACCGATGGTTTTGTTAAATAAGCATATACCATTAAAAATCGAAAATTACGTTTTTTGTATCAAAAAAAAAAAAAAAAACAGTAAAAATTTGGAGTATAAACTGGTGAAAGGGCGTATTAAATTACAGAAAATTAAGTTGGTAATGTCGAATAAAAAATATCCAGGAGCCTTTTCAAATATAATTAAATCAACGTTGATTTTTTAAAAGGGCGTAAACCACATTCAATGCATGTATACTTTATGTGCAAAGCATTATGCAGTGTACGAGTAATTTTATTGTTTTCCATGATAAACATCGTTAAAAACTGTTTTGCTGTTTCTTTGCAATACAGTTTTTTTGCTTCCTAAAAAAAAGTGTTTTAGTGGTATACGCCCTTTTACAAAACACCGTCAATATATTATACAAAATATAACCTTTACGGACTTAACGAGTGTGATAAGATAATAAAACAACAGAAAACCTGTAATTGAATAATAATACAATTTTCCTATTTCGATCGATTAATCTATCGAATATCATTTGAGAATATGATTTCGGATGGAAATCGAAAACGTATTTCTTCTCGATCGATTTTCGCCAATTTCGATATGTTTGATAATACATTCCCGAGTCACAAAATCGATGAACACCGTCGGTCTATTTTATTTAGTCACCAAGACCGGAGGGATTGCA
The DNA here is from genome assembly GCA_902439185.1 of Cinara cedri. Lineage (NCBI taxonomy): Eukaryota > Metazoa > Arthropoda > Insecta > Hemiptera > Aphididae > Cinara > Cinara cedri. Next base: position 1,709,751 of record CABPRJ010000007.1, on the reverse strand, counting down.
TATTATAGTTTGCTCTGCTGGGGTTGAGACGTGCTTAGGGTGTTTAGGGATACGTATACTGTGAATACACATGACTAAATAAACAGAAGCGCTACGCGAAAAGTGATCCGGAAATTCGTTACTAGTGTGTTCCGTCGACGGTTTCCCCTTGAAATTGTAAACAGTCGGGGGAGAGAGTAAACTGAAAATCGTTTCTTCTCGCAAAGATCGGGCTGCTACGAGTTACAATAATTTAATCACTTCATTTTTGATGATACACCTTCCGGAACAAGAACTTTTCTTATTTGATAAACACACAGTTGAGTCGTTAAATGTGATATGGAGATTATTATTATTATGGATATTATTATACATAATGGTCAAGAAACAACTTCGAACAATCTTTTCATGTTACCCCTCTAACAGTGTATTTACAGACCTTATCCGAGTTTGATCGAAGTGGTTTGTATAAATTCGTCGTAGTTTCTTATCGACTTGGATCTGAGTTTTATAGATTTAATCGAAACAATACATTTTTCTCGGAGTATTACCGAATTTAAACAAACAGGTAGGTTAAGTTTATCCATTTCCTCTGTTTTATCCGCACCCGCAGTGGTTTTTTATCGATTAAGTTCTATAAATTTTAGGTTTACACTTCATACACTGTAACCTCCTTAGACATTGCGAAACTGAACCTTATACTTGTTGGTCCAAACTTGATACTATTCCAAGGCAGTAAGTGTTCCGAGTGTAAACGGTAAACTTACCGAGTACTACCGAGTTAACGAAAATTCACTCCGGGTTTAAATGAAGCGGAGAGGGAATCGAAAACTCAACCTACCTATTAGTCCGAACCTTATAACAGTGATAACGTTCTATGGAAGTTCGAGTTTTAAGTGGAACCTAAAACCTGGGTCTTGTATGATAATGAAACTCCTAAAATTAACTTGGTTACGTTTCAAATAATAATTGTAAACACGCACGCACTGACTCGCGTCGAGTACTCGATCCAAGTCTCTCGTGGTCAATGAAAAATATTGTAACGTGTTTTTACAGGAACGTTCTGCTCGCTGACGTATTGCGACTTGGGCTATTGTGTTTTCGGCGAATGTCTGTTGGCCGGCTCCAACGGTTTCGTGTGCAAATGCCAGTCCGGGTACACGGGCCGTCTTTGTGATGAGAAGATCAAACCGTGTGACATGAACCCGTGTAAGGACCACGGAGAATGCGTGTCGTTAGCCGATTCCGATTTTCAGTGCCGATGTTACGCGTACTGGACAGGTAAGTGTACAATATACAATAAAGTGGCACAGCCGGGATTTTTCAATGCAGGAAGTGGATGCAGTTTACGTTAATTTCCTCAATCATACTCGGGAATTGAGCGTACTTACATAATCAATGAAATATTAATATAAGACCATAAAAACTCATAATAAAGTAACGTAAACATACTCGTATAAAACGAGTATGATGAGAGTTAAAAAAATACAGCCAGTAGGGGGAGGGTGGCATGGTCCCCGTTCTTTTCTTGGCTATGCCGCGGATATAATATTTTAGAAATGGCGTACTAAGTGCCGCCATCGAGCAAAGATGCCGTAAAAAAAATCCGTGTTGGAGTGGATAAACAATTATTTTTTCACCACATTGTCTTCTCTTTAAAAAAAAAAAAAAAAATAAATAAATATTTTCCATACGAAAATTGTGTTACGATAATTTTTCGTACACCTTTTCGTTAAACGCTCCCAAATCATATGCGGAAATAATGTTTTTAACTTTTTCGATAGTTGGAGAAGGGGCATTCGCAATGGTCTTTTCGAGCAAAAAAATTAAAAATGAATCGAACAAATGTGCTAATACACGTGGTTTTAGAACAAAAATATTAAATTAAATTTAGCGCAAGAAGAAAAACTGTCGATTTTTGTTTGAATAAAATTAATTTGAAGAGGCTTAGGCGCCAAACGTCTCTTGCATATTATTTTGATTTTTTTTTTACTCTTAAATATCATACGCGTTAAATTATGCGTTTTTGGTACGAGCAAAATTTACTTTAAACTCTGAGCGTATTTTCTTTCGTTGCTCTAATAAATACAACTTTATTGCACACGTGAACAAATTATTGATTTTTTTTTTTAAAAAGTTATATTGAAACCCGTATGTTTTATTGTTATTTCGGACAGTTTACCTCCGCGAAAAAAATCCAATTTGGCATGCTACGTACTATAATAAAATAGGTAATAATAGGAATGAGACAAAACATAAATGTTCGTTTTCAAAACAAAAAAAAAAAAAGGAACCTTCTGTTTTATCGACACGGGGCACTTGTGCTCGGCGGAGCGGTACACTGGCCGGGCGGCGACTTATGAAAAATATTATATCGGAGACGGGCCGAGAAAAACTTTCCGTCGCGGGAAAAATAAATGCGTTCGTATGTATTTAACTCACGTCGTGTGATTTGTGCGCAGGTACACTGTGCGAGAAGCAAATTGTACGCATCACGTACAAACCGTTAACGGAACGAATGCTCCAAGAACCGTTTTGGTTGGGCCTGCTCACCGTGTTCGTGGTCATGGGCATACTGGGAATAATATGGTGCGCCAAACGTCACGTGCCCGAGAAAATCGAGAAAATATTATCCGAGGAGGCCGAACGCAGCAGACACTGTAAGAAAACGATTCAATTTTGTTTTACTTATCTATCCTTCCTCATTCCCTCTAAATATGGTATACATAAAGCGATCGATTCATCACGAACCGGCGATTTTCTCGAAGTATTTTAAGTGCATTTGATTTCCGGTGTTTTTCAATCGATATATTATACAATTATTTACGCTATATATTAACTTTTTACCTATCTTTCTTCACTGCGTGATTATACTTGAACGGGTACATAACGTATTCCATTTATAAATAGAAACCACCCACTTTTAACACACAGATTCGAACAGAACATATTTGAATTGCTATTGGAAAATCAATAGCGTACACTCGTTTGAAGTACAATAATAATAGCCAAGGGAGCAGTGGGGATACAATTTTAAAATAGTGTTAGAATAAAACTTGAATGATTTAAACATAACGATTGGAAAAAAAATAATAATAAAAAAATAAACAGAAATTGAATTTTCTTTTAAAACCGTTCGAAAAACTCGCTGGTTCGTGACAAATGGATCATTCTATACACAGAGTGATCGACATAATGTACGGTTGCGAATTATATCGGAAAGTTTTAAATATGTTCGATATTTGTTTTTTAAAAATAATCGTATTGTACAAACAACGATATCACGTTACCGTTATCGTGTGTCGCCCTTATTGTTTCGGGGGTGAAACGAGTGTATTTAATTTTAATTTTTAAATAGCAAACAATAATATTAAATAAATCATAGTTATAGACAAGATATTATAGTTCATTACAAAAAATAATAATGCGCGTGAAACATTTTAGAGCTACTTAGATTACTTCCGATTTGTAAAAAACAAATCAATAATTTCCGAGTTAATGAACGATCAGAAGTTATGTCGATCGCCCTGTATATCGCCCAATAATATGCGCGTATGGCGTAGAATTCGGCGGCGGTTCGTCGATTCAAGCCGAAATTATCGTGTTATCGTCGAAATGACCGAATCAAAAGCATAATATTACCATTGGCGTATTGCTAGAATTACGCGCGTTTCGAGTGTCTGAAACCGACCAGAAGTTATTGTATTAGATAATGTCTGAAGTTTGACTTGGGTATATCCACGTCAAACATTTGACCGCGACGTGAACCAGGGGGGGGGGGCTTAAATATTATAATGCCGGCAGTTACCGCGCAATCGCGATGGAACAACATTATCGTCAGGAATCGTTTCGGTGAACCGGAGGAGAAACGCTACGTCCCTCGGCAAACCGTTTACCGAAATAATTATACGGTGATTTGTATGCCCGATACGGTAGAAAATTATTCCGTTTTGGCAAACAGGCGTTTGGACGAGGGCCCGTCGCTCGTTATTCGCAGTAGCCATTATAATATATTATATATACTTGCGGTACAATAAGGGGTTAGGGCGGAAATAGTTCAAAATACCTCCCACCACCAGGCCGAAAAAATTTGAATTATTTATCAACGTCACCTGCACAAACACCACAAACGGAAAACCGTATTAAAATTCAAAGTATCAAAGTATACACGTACCGTACTTGTATACCTACTTATTACTGTAGGGCTCGTAGTTTTTGGCAAAATAAATCGTTTATAAAAAAAACGTTGAAAATAACTAAGAAAAAATAAGTACAACAATATTTTTCTAATGAAATACGATTCTGAAATATGTTTTAAAATGCTGTAATTTTTCGTCAAAATTTAAAATTTAAAAAGCTTATGAAAACTATAACATTAAGTTTAGTTTTTTTCACCATGAAAAAAAAAAAACTTGAAAAATCTCGAATAAAATTTTTGAAAACTAGGTACTGTTCAGTGAAAACAATTTTATTCAAATAATAAAATTAAAATATCTCAAAAATGTCAAATCATTCTAAATATCTAAAAAGAGACTAATATATTTTAGAAATTTCACCACGTCGAAAAAAGGCTAATATAGGTATTAGGAGATAATGTAAGACTTCTGTAATTATTATTTATAAATGAAATACAACAAAAAATTAAAATCGATAGTAATCAAAAGCTGTGATATCCGTTAACTTCCTCCTCTTTTTTTCTATTTTTACCTAGGTTTTCTCGATTATTAAGAAATTAACAAAAAAATCGAGAGTATTCTTAATGTACCAACTAGATCTAAAATTCTATAAAAAAAAAAAGCTCTTTTGTTATTTTTTGATTAGAGCAAGATTTAAGGTTTAATGTTGTTCACAATATTTTAAAGAATGTAAAATTAAAAAAAAAAAAAAGCACACATCATAATAAAACCAATATATTCCTGGCTGTAACCAGAATCTAAAAAAAATACGAAAACTATCCTCCCCCTTCCTCCCGCGTAACCACTACTAGGACGTTTAGCAATTGTAAAGAACTTTGTGCAATAACACGGGTAGTAGTTTTTATTTTTTAATTTTCCAGGAAATATGAATTATACAAATATTTTGCTCATAATAAAATTTATAAAACAAATATTCAGATTTACTTGATTTTATTTTAACCGTTTTCCAAGATGAAAGGTATTTCATATACAACCTATAAAATATTTGAAATTATATTGTTTTCTTTTTTTTTTACTAGAATTTTTTTATTAAAAACTCTATAAAATTTTCTGGTTTTTATTACTAGAACCATCTAGATATTTTTTAACCACATTAGACTTCTCTCATATGGATAATTGGAAACGTTTCGTTATTGCACAGAAAATACGAGAATAAAATTGTATCTATTAGAAATATTAAGGGAACAGTATATTTCACTAAAATGTTGAGCTATCTATTCATGGAGTTATTCAAAGTTTGATGACCAGCGTCATGAAGTAAATCCCGAAAATAACATTGCATTTACCACTCGATTAGACTTAGGATTGGCCACCAATTGACGGTGTAAAACCAAAACTTTCATTTTTCGGCAAAATTTTGTTGAAAAAAGAAGGAAAATACAAATAATCAAATAAATTAAACGCATGTTAAAATATAAATTTGTAACTATATACACGAAAACTTGATTTCACTTCGAATAGTACTCGGTTTGATAATTTTCAAATTTTTCATTATATCGTGTTCGTGTAAGACGTAAGTATACGTAATATTAAAAAATTTCATCTTCCTGACGAAAAATTTGTTTATTTTTTTTTTTTTTTTGTGACACTAAACTCGAGCGATTGTTGATTAAGTTACAGTTAACGCCTCGGGGAGGATGTCGAGCGTGCGGGGCGAACTGCTGGTGCCCACGGTGAGGACAAACGGCGCGACGCCCTCGGAGGGCGGCAATTCACCGCCGCCGCAGCCGCCGAAAACGTTCCTCCGACGACTGGGTATACGAAAACCTTCATTAATGAGCCTCACCAGTCCGTCACAGACGGGCCGAACGGCTCGTACGTTCAGCCTGGACGATTTGCTCAGGCCACAAGTTCCGAGTAAGGTGTCTCCACTCTGTGCCCTAATAACTTCCTGCCAAAAAAAAAAAAAAAAACCTTCGCAACTACCCTTTTTTTCACACCACCGCCGTATTGCACTGCATATTATAATGTACTTTACTTCTACGATGCATTGTGTGTTCTTCTCTGTCTCTGTCGGCACCTCACCTGGACTTGCTCGAACACCGTTGTCAATATTATATATTGTTATTATCATTAGACGTGTTTTGGCGATGCAGTTTTCGGCAGCGTTGTTTCCTGTTGTTTACTATTTAGTTGCGATGTAGCCAAAACATTTTTTTTTTTTTTTACCACACAGTGTATTACCGAAGTTACTGGTGATAACCAGTAACCGCGATGACAGTAAACGTAGTTTTTATATTATTTGATGATTCCCTTCTTAACCTGGTTACGCAAACGGCATTTCAGTAAACAATATCGCCCAAACAGCTTGTTCACTAAACTATAAGTAACCGTGTTGCTCAAAACTACATCTCCAAAACGCGGCTATAACTATCATTATAACTACCATCAAGGCTAGGCAATAATGGGTTAAAAAGTTAAATGTCAAGTTAGTTTTAAATATTAACTTAACATGTTTGTTTGTTTGTGTTTGTTTATTTTTTTTTTTTTAAATATGTACCATTAACTTATTAAAGAACGAGTTAATTTTGAATCACGTCACGTTAAAAGGGTTGGAAACGGTTTTCCAAATTGTTTACAATATTGTATCATTTGAAAATTGTTTTTTACGTTTCAGTGGCACCGCTTTGTCTACTGCCTTATGTCTATTAAAGAGGTAGGGTACAGTCGTTTTACCGACAAATATGACGTTTATTTATTTTGAAAACTAAACTCGTATTAAGGATACAAAGATAAATACATTTTTTTTAAACTGAAATTGGATTACGAGAAGTATGTTTATTTTACTATTGTTTTAAATACATTAACAAATTAATTACTTCCTAACGTCTTAAGGCAATTTAAATTTATTTTATTTTTTTAATTTTAACACAATATTTATACTATTGTATAACTAATAATATGTATTTCCTTTTAACTTTGTTTTTTTTTTTAAAGTAGGGGAGGCTACTGAATCTTTACACTATACTTGAGTATGGATTTATATTCCAGCTCTCGTGTTTGTTACCACCGATTAGTTTTTTTTATCAACAAATCACAAACTCGCTATGCTTAATCATGTTCACTGTGGAAATAACAATTTTTCAACAAATGAAATTAACTCAACTTGGGTTAATTAGTTATTTAAATATTAAAATTAACTTTTAGCTTACCCGAGTAAATAAATGTATATAATGCACTTAACTACGAACGTGTTAACCCAATCAACTTCATTTAACCAAGTTGATATCATTATTCATTAACTTGCCCAGCCTTGCTTGTGTATTATTTATTACTAAATTATTACTATATTAATACCGTTGTATTATATTATTATTATGTCGTTATGTGTGTTTGACAGACGCAATCATTTTTTTCTGTCAAGCCCTATAGGGTTTATTTATTTATAAATCCTAATATTAAATTATAATATAATATGTTGCAAAGTCGAGTGCTATAGGTAAGCTAGTAGGTATTTAATAAACTGTTGAATATTTAATTTATTTCCCCTTTATAAAACCCTACGTAATAAATAATAATCAACTCGTTTTTACAAACAAAGTTTTTTTTCGTGATAATTATTATAACATATGAGAAAACCAAAAAAAAAAAAGGGAAAAATATTATGATTCGGGACAGAAAGATATTATTGCAGCTGTCAGATCACACAGCGATACACTGTACATATTTATACATATTATATACGAGACGAATGTACTAAAACCATTTTATTTTAGTTTTTATTATTTATTCAGTACGTATACGTAACAATAGAGATTATAATTTATATTATAACAGAGATGTAAAAAAAAAAAATACATTTTACCTGCCGGTCGAATTCACTTTTTTTTTTTTCAATTGTATGCGATAAGTAACATTGATTAAACGTAGACACGTAACAGTGATGGCGCAAAATAATTTGATCTGTCGCAATTTCGTTATGTTGGTCTGATTTTCACGAAAACTCAAAATATACATTTTAAACGATCCCTTTGGAAAACCCAAATCAATCAAATGATAAAAAAATCATTTTAAAAACAAACAAAAAAATTATCGGAACAACGAGAAGTTGAATGTGTGGTGGGATACTTGATAAAAGTTGAATTCAAGTATCATCCCTCTGAAGGCAAGAAGTTTTTTTGTGTGGGATTTAGTAGACGAGTAAAATCTATTGAGTTTTACGGGTTATCTATTATATTGATTTCGTGGGTTCATTTGAAGTAAGTAAAAGGGTAATTATAATTGTCATTAATTTTAGTATTTAAAATTAATGACAATTATAATGGTTTTGTACTTTCTTTTGCTGAACAATTGTAATTTAAATTTATAATATCAAAAATTAGTCCAGAGAAATGTTCCATTTTGTCCTTCGTTTGTTTCTGTGTACTTTTATTGTACAATTACAACGCATCGTTATCGTCTTTTAACCGTTAGAATTCATTTGTTGTTTGAATCGGTCGTCCAGCTACTCGAGGAAAATGTATTTTAACATCAAATGCTTCAGCAATTTCTTTTGGTTTTGTAATTATTACGGAAAATTCAGTCTATGTAATGTTGAATCTATTTGATAATAAATACTCAATTGTATTCTCTCTTTCGAGTTTAAACAATTTTGTGACGCATTAATTGCGTTTTTATGACAAAGTCTAATTTCATGAGTTTATGAAACCACGTTCAATTTTAGATATTTTATGCATGGAGAAACAGTGAATTACACAACACGCTACAGTTAATAATGTAGACGTGTACTCGACTTGTACAAAAATACTGCATAATACTACAGATATTATCTGTAATCTTGTTTTCAGTGGCGTACCGATAGTATGGCATGATGGGCAACAAGCCACGGGCCCGTGAAATTGGCTCCAAATTAGGGCCCGAGGCATTATTACTAGAGGGCAGACATTTTTGTTTTTTTTTTTACTCCGAACTGAATAAATAAGGTGTATGAACTCGGGTTGTGCACTTGGCTAGCGCTAAAAAATATCGATGGGGAAGGGGTTATACACACACAAATTTTACGAATCTTCAATATTTTTGCGCTAAAATTCAGCATACAATTTTGCTTGCAGTAGTGGCGGTTTTGGTTTTGGGGCGCTGCTGTAGCACTCTCTATGAGGTGAGATATTTTCCCACGGGCATTGAATGTTCTAATAACGCAACTGCTACTTTTCAATTGTAGTGATCAATAACGATATCTTCCGTTATAAAATCACCAGGGTTATACTTCATGTTGGTAAAATTAATTTAACTCGCCAAAAACGGTAGGCATAAACAATAATCGTCTAAACGGACCATTTATTTTTTGGTGAAAAAACGACCAAACGACCATCGTTTAAATTTGCATCTCTGTTTAATAATTTATTTTATATGTTATAAAAGGTGTATTTAGACGAAATTGAAAAACGTCGATTGTCATATTTTTTTTTTTTTTTTTTTTTGTAATACATAAGACTATAATAGATAGACTCTATTTTTATGGTATTTTTAAAATGTTAATTATTTTCAAAAACTGCTTAAATTCAAATGCATTGAAACTATAATTTTAAATTTTTTTCGAAAATGTTCATGAAGCACGAATTTAATAATAAATTACAATCCAAGTGTTTAAACACTGTTGCTAACGTTAGAAAATTGTTCAAAAATTTGACTGACATAAAATATTATTGGGTAGCTTGGATTTAAGAGAATCTTCAAAATTTTTAACGGCTAATTGAAGTTTTTAAATACTCAACGGACGTATTATGTTTAGAAAATATTATAATAACGCCCCGTTAATCAATTGAAAAATTATTAAATATTAGAAAGGGACATAGTAACACGCCCATTAACGTACTTAAGGATTTGTGTATAGACAATGTTCTCGACATATTTAGAGAAATAAAATTATATCAATTAAAACACATTCAAATTCACTTTAAAATACATTTATAAGTATTCCAGAAAAACCATTTTGTATGGTCAAAAACTATTCGAACGACTTGGTTTAGAAACCAAATTTTCACCACAGAAAAAAAGAGAACCTGAACTGTGCATCGTTGATTTAGTTTTTCGATAACTATGAAAATATTTATTAGATTTTTAAAAACCATTAAAACTATCGGACTTCAGAACAGTTAAAATATTTTTTTCGATTTTTAGTATCAAATAACTAAAATCCAAGATACACAAGGCAAGTTTTCTTATTTGCTATGGTGAAATCTTCGTTTCTCAATTAATTCTATTTTCCGAGTACTTTTTGTTCGTGTTAAATATTTTTACAGTCGAATTGCGAAAAGAAATTTTCTACTTAAAATGTCATAAAAAAAAAAGAACACGTGACTATAATCGAATTTAGATTTCCCAATTCACCTGAATACACCATATGTACATAATAATATACACGTTATAATTAACTATTATACTTTAGCTTGTATATATTTCAACTTACTGTTGATCATAGCACGTTCTTCATTATTTTACTATTATTACAATAGAATAATATAAATAATAATATGACGTATCTCATGTTGTCACGTTAATGTTGGAAATTCCGTCAACGTGTCGACTTGCCTAGTCAATACTCATTAGCTATAGATTATGTACTAGTGTTTTGGCTCGTAATAACAAGTATTAGTTAATTTATTTACCTCACGTATAAAATTATAATTACAAAGGTGGGACTCTCAGTGGCGTAGCCCATAGGGGAATATTTAAAGACCCTATATGTGTCTTTCTTATTTATGCGTACTGTATGCCTATACTATTTTCCGATTTGACCGTTAGCTACGTTACCAGCTATTTCTTCCGCTTTTTAAAGAACATTTTATGCACTGGACCGTGTTGAAACGTGTTTCAAAGGAGATGCGCACTATGTCAGAAAATACACTCAATAGGATAGCCATGGCTGAGATAAATAAATATAAAAAAAAAGACATTAATGAAAACGATAAAATTACTGCCTTTGTTCAAAATTATCCTAAACGGATACAGCTCACAGACGGGTGTAGTATAGATATTAGTATAGTTACAAGATATATTTCAAGACTCTACACATATTGTATATTTCCATTCCATTATTAAGTGTTTTTTTTTTTTTTTTATTAATGTTTGTTTAAAGTATTACATTTTAATGAAAACACTTCTCTTCGTATTCAAACCTCCCTTATTAGGCAGTTTAAGCCCTCCAATTCATAATCCTGACTGTTTAACTGACGATTTTTAAATCTGATCACTTTTTTTTTTTTTTATTTTGCTTATGATGCCTATTGTTAAACCTTTGTCATTAAAGGGAGGAAAGGAGTACAAACGAAGATGATAAAATGTACAAAAAATATACAATATATTAGGTATGGCATTGACATGATGGTACTTATTCCAAATTTAGTTTGAATAACTATTTCAATATATCTTTATTTAAATTCTATTTTTTTAGTTGTCAATACATTGATACATTATGAGAAATACTATTTTTGTGTTTATCTTTGTTTAATTTATTCAAATATTATTCAATTCATCTTGTAACTATTCGAGGTTACAAATACTAAGCCTTTCAGCTATTAGTAAAGTTTCAAAAATAATTCGATTTCAGAAATAAACAGTTTATTAACTTTAATGAATACCATGCCATTTTTTAAGGAAAATCTACTGCGTGTTCACTTCCCTTCCCTTAAGAAAACTCTAAGAGCTGATTAATTTTTTTCAGTTTCTCCACCCCTCCATTAAGAGTATTTTGCATGTAGAATATAATATTTGTAACAAAATCTACTAATATCAATTATAATCGTAAATGCGAGAGTATTATTAAACATACGTATATGACTAATACGTTGACATGTTAAAAAAGTTTATTATATGAAATTTAAAAACGGTTTACAGAGTAACGGATTTCATACATTAACGTCGACGTATATAATTATATTATTACAATCAAAATGCTTTTATATACGAAAGCTGTTAACGAACTTTGACTGTTTCGATTTCAGGATTCAGTCATAATCGCGCAAAACAGAAAAGCGTTTCACCGTCGAAATTCCGAACGTCCATAGCTGACAAATCGGAAATACTCCAACAGCTCATATCACCCGGACTCGAACGTCAGGCAAGTTTCAACGACGAAATTAATTTAGTGGAAAAATTATCTACGAATAATATCGGGCCCAACGACATTTTACTGCCGCAGTCAAACGTTTCCCAAGAGACAAGTTTTTCTAACGACTGTTCAATAGGTATACACGTACACAGACAATTTTTAGCGTATAATTTATTTAGAAAAATAATTAATTTAATTCTAATTTGAAATCCAGACGAAGCGGTGCAAAAAATCGAAAAGAAAGTCACGTTTGCTAGACTGATGAACAAATTGCAATCGGAAATCAGCTCTACGAGCTCTGAGTTAGATCCTCAATCCAAACGACTTTTGAGAAGACCGTGTCCTAATCAAGCCAGCGATTCAATGTCTAGCCTGGAATGCGTATTAGGTATATAGTGTTAATAAAATTAGATTTAAAAAAAATATAAGTATAATGTACAAGTTTATTACAAGCACTCGGACTGTATAATAACATAATGAAGCTATTGTAATTTCGTTCCAAACAGTTTTCATTTGTCTACACTGTCTAATTATACAACAATCATAATAAAATGTTCCGGAGATTATAAAAATCTCATGAGAACAAAAATACTTTTTAATGTATATTTCGCATTTAATTATTATATTTTTTTTTTTTTACATACAAAGTCTTATGGTTTTAAATTTGAAATGTAGAAAACCGAAAGCCGAATCAATTGTCACTGAACCAATACCAGCAACAAGCGGGCCAAAAAGCCATGAGTGCTGATTCGATTTTGGCTATGTTCCGGAATTTCAACGCGACAATGGCCATGTCGGAGATGGGCAACTACCTGTCAGCGTCTACGACGCCCAGCTGCTCCAGTCTACAAGACGAAGTAGTGGGAAGTGACGATGAATCGTTTGTGTCTAGTACCGTTCATTCGCCTGGTGGTGGCAGTAAAGAATCGCCCACGCGGTACCGTTACTCCAACGTGATCCAAGTAAGGCATTCTACGTCGCCAAGTTCAGAAATACAATAATAATGAAACAATATAAATACAAAATATGTTTTAAACCATTATCCATCTACTTAGTTACCCGTTGTAGACATGTTGAGCTCGCAACGGAACAACTCGAACAACCCACTGAACAGCCTTCAACATCCACCGTCCATACTTCTTGAAGTGCCCAACTACCGGATGGACTGTCTGTCACCAATACACGAACTCCCAACTCCTGCACCGTCACCGTCACCAACGCCGATCATATCGAGACGGTCGGCGTTCAGTTGCCTGAAAGACATGGACAACGACGATCACCAACAGCAACAACCCGGGCAGTTGCAGCAACATCAGCCGCAAAAACAACAACAACAGGTTTGGACGATTATTATTGTTTTTTTTTTTCACGAAGAACATTACCTAAAATCGTTTCCCCCATCAAGGTGGTATCGCTAAACGTGCCGACGGAACTGCCCGCAGCTACGGTGGCTGAACGAGCAAAACAACTGACCATACCCATGTTGGTCATACAACAGCCGACACCTATTAACTCGCCCAGTGTCGAGTATCCCGGGTCGCCGCCTCCGCACAAGGAGAAACCATCCAGCCGAAAGATGCTGAAAGACATGGAGAAACCGATATCCCTGGACCTGCCAGCCCCGCCACCAGTCATCACGGTGACGTGCATGAGCGATTCGGACACGGAATCGGTAACCACAAAAAACGGTACGGACTCGTCAAAAAACGGCGGAGGCATGTGTTACCTTAGTCCGTTTTCTATGTGTTCCCGGGCCGACAGGATAGCCTCGGAGTCCAACCTCAGCTCTTCCGGGTACAGTTCAGGCCCGTCCCGGTGCAATTCCAACACTCGTCTGTGCCCGTTGGACTGTGGTGAAGAGCCGACGAGGCCCCGGCTATCACCACTGATCCACACACCCCAGATCAGGGAGCCAAGCGCGATGGACTCGGAGACGACGTTTTCCGAGAACGACGACGAAGGTTTCGACACGGAGACCACGGACCACACCGCTGGGCTGCCATTGGAGAGGGATGACTGTAAGACTTCGGGGGGTATTATGTGGGGGAAACACTACCGGGGCATCGGTGGTTCTGGGGGATGTTCTGAACTAGAAACTGAATCGCCAAAGTCTTTATTGGCTGGTGGCGTGGAAGCGGACTCAATGCACAACCGTCACCATTCGCAGCAGCAGCCACTACCTTCGATCACGGTTCAACAGTATCCGTCTACATTGCACCTGTCTACGGATATGCTGCAAGAAAAGAGTCCGGTGAGCTCGAGGAGTGAGAGCCCTTTGAGCGACAAGACGGTTTTCAGGTTCTCGCCAATGTTTTACGGGCGTATTACTGACTCGGATAGTATATACGACTTTACCAGCTCGGATTGCGCGGCTATCAAGAAACGGACGGGCAAAAAAAGAGAACGGAAAAAGAGACACCCTGCAGTCGGCGGTGGCAGTTCATTGCCTTGTGCTACTACCTCATTGGAAATGACGAATTATGTTAGCGGTGGCGGCGTCAACAACAGCAACTTCCTCCTGTTGGACGTACCCGGCAGGAATGATAAAAAAAAACCCCGGTCCAAACCTAACACGAGGAGACGATCCCGATCACAACAGACAATCCTGCCGAGTTCGTCGTCGTCCACCGACAGTCTAAATGATTGCACTAAGTAAGTAGTAAATCATCATTTATTTGGCTGTTTTTTTTCCCGCTTTAATCATAAAATATTAACATGGTTGTCCACAGGACTAGATATAGTAACCGGCACAAACGTTCCAACGATTCGGTACAGAAAAAATACGTTTCCCAGGAAACTTGGTCAGATCGTGCCAAGAGCGGTATGGAAGACCAAAAACCCGGAAAGAAGAAATCCAAATCGAATCACACCGAAAACAGAAGACGTTTAAAGTAAGTTCAGCCCGAATTAAAACCACGGGAGGTTGGTAATATTATACAATACCTAACAGACTTAAAAATACATTTAGATCCAAAAGTCTGGATAGCATATAAAATACATCTCTTCTATAGATTAGTCCCATAGTTTAATATTGTTAACGGTATGAACTCGACAGGTTTCAAAACAAGACAGTAAGCGATCAAGGGCTTTGGGATGGATCAGAAAACGAATATGATGCGCCAAACTTTGCGTCTTTGCCGACTCTGCAGGTCATTGGAAATGGCAGAAGTCCCGGGAATCCTGAGGTGACGGCTGCTATCAGGAAAAAGGACAAATCCATTGCGCTGGCTAAGTCTTCGAATGGATTTCGAAAGAGGGTCACGGCTTCCGATTGATAACTATTACGAGTACATTGACCCTCACTAGACTTCTACAGCATAATAATATATTTTATTACACCCAGTCTGTATTATTTTAGCTCTATTGGAATCTAAACTCAACTGTATAGATAGCGCTGACGTTGTTTATCGTAAGACGGTACTCTAATACTTGTTTACATCATAATATTATGTTATGTGTTTTATTGTTTTAAATATTCGTTCGTACTTCGTTGTCGGAAAGAACGCGCTAGTGTACATCCACGGTACGCGTATAAAAAAACGTACATTGTCTCGGCACTACGTATTGTTAAATAAGTAATTTTTTCGATAATGTCTATTAGTTATCTAATTTTTATGGGACATAGGGGGCTAACGCTTTGTTTCCCAATCAAAAGTTTAGACAACTGTATTAGACATACAAATCTAACTTTTTCGTTAAAATTGTTTTAAATTTTATTTTTCGTTTTTTTTCTGTTACCTACCAGACGTGTTTTCCTTAAAAAATCGGGGTTTATTTCCGATTAAAATTTCGACATGAGCTCGTATTCAAGTTGGCGAACAAAGCGAGTCGTATCAAATTTATGAGTATATGAAATACGGAATAAAAACGATGCGAAAATCGTGACACGAATATCGTGTTCCTCGCAGCATATTATCATTATTAAAAAGGTTGGATATAACCCGGTCTTAATTGGCCAATAATGATATTGGCTTATTTTACACGTAGTGCTGATATCACGTGCGTTTTGTTAATATGCGCAATGTGCCATAACATTACAATAATTATATACAATCTGGATACCATAGTTCAAGGAGCCCTGTCTGCAAACAGTACTCCGTCAATTGGTAATAATCAAAATTTTCATACTCGCTCAGTGTCACAACTTTTAATAAATAAAGCCTTCATTTATAATTCCGAATTCGTAAATTTTTCTCATCGGAGTTTTTTTTTTTTTTTAAATTACTCTTGGCTAAAATATATCATGTACACGTGGCCTACTTTTGACGAGTGGTTTCTATCCATAATACGGTTTGATTTCTAACACCGAAATCCTAACTTTACTCCAAAGCTAACTGAGTAGCAGTAATTAATATTACAAGTAATGTAAATTCTCTATTTATCTAATTTGGAAAAAAACCAGTTGGTAATAGCTCAATGCCAAGAAGATTTCTGCTCGGTGGTTATCAATTGTCGAAGAACTGTACTCCCTTCTCAATGGACCCCTTGTTTTGGTACAATGACTGGTTTGTACGAGTTTCGGTTCCAATTCAGATCCCGAAAATAAATATAAGAAGAACAAAAAATTGTCGTTAAATCGCGTGCCGTCCATCCACCGGATAATTGCCGTATTATTTATTGCAATATTATGTAACTATCGCGGGAAGCTTTTACGAAATTCACTCGGAGTCCGGTCGCGTGTTATCATACTATACAATGCTACGCGACTAGCTGTTTTCTGATTGGTTTATTCGTATTAGCTATCGATATTATTTTGGTTGTCGACACATTATTTGTCGCCGTTTATTACGTCGTAATCAATCGTCAAATGATGCACGACCTATTAAACGGCTGTGAAAACATGTTAATAAGCAAAAAACAAAATAAAAATAGCGGTAAATTCGAATCGACCAATCAAATAGCAATGTACCTACAGTATGTCAATGTACCATTCGGTCGTGTATTTCGCAAATACTGGTGGATACATAACTGTCAAAACATTTGCAAAACGCGTTGCTCGATTACGGAAAAGCGTTCAAGCTGTCCGTTCGATTATTAATGTCGCGTGATTGTAAAAGTGGACCAATAAACAGAGACCGTGACGTCTCTCGACCGTGAAACCGCGTTCATCACGTCAACATTGTAAAAATAGACCGTTTTATCGTTGACCACCAAATTAGAAAAAAAAACATTCTCTTGACCTAAACTCCCGGCGATCCGCAATCTTCTGGAATTTTTTCCGTTACAATTTTCGCGAAAAATACATTCGTTTGATGTTTGATATTCAATACGAATTTCGGAAAATCGATGTTTTGTGAACGAAAACCCGAAAAAGAAAAAAAAAATATTGATATTCTCATTTGTCTAAACGACAAGTATAATGTAAATAATAATGTCCGGGGCTTATAAGCTGACCTCGTGAATTAGCCAAAGTTCGTTAGCCTCGTATTATATAGACGGACGGAAAACGGAATGTCGTCTTTTTTCGAATTTCGCGAAATGGGGAGCACAACCTCTGACCCCCTCCCATAAAGTGATTAAAACGAAACCGTAGCAATAATAATTATAATGAAAATAAATATAAAAACAACAAATGCGTTGTTACGTTCTCGTAACATTACGTGGTACGATAGAAGAGAGACTAAATAACAAAACGCCTTACTTTTTTTTCTATCGCTTTTAATTAGTAAAATCTGTGATATTTTTTTAACCGTTAAGTCTCACCGTTGTTTTGTCATTATGGGCCCAATTGTTTTCAATTATATTGTCGTAATATTAATGATAATATTATTATTATTATTATTGTTATTATGTATGGGTACTATTATATTATTATATACTTATTATACCGTGCCTATAATACTATACAATACTGGAGTGCCTCAATGATGACCATTATTAAACTCGTGTAAAACTATTTTATTATTATTATTATTATTATTATAATTATAATTATATTATTAAATCGTTGATCCCTGGGAAGAAGTCGGGTAGTGTGTAGTTTTCAACACAAGCAAATTAAATGTTGAAAATCAATAAATGTCATAATGGTTTCCAGACATTAAACAGCCTAACCTAAATATGATTCCATTCTGAACGGATCGAGTCATATACTTAATTATTATATTATGACTTTTGTATTTATGCTGAACGAAAAGTCCGTCATCATATTGACTTAGACATTTCAATTGTCGGTATAAAATGTGTTAGAATATCCATACACGTGTGTAATTTAGACCGAAAAATAAAGGAATATTTTACGTGGCACCAAATTATAATTTTTTTTTTTTTTTTTTTAAATGCCAACAATTGACTTAAACCCTTCTTCCCAGGGACCAAAAGAATATATTTAGGTTAGAAATTCTTGCTCATTCACTCGACTGTTATTTAGAAAAATCACGCTTTACTTTTTGTAACGATTCCTATAATTAATAAAAATTACTATAATATTATACTTGTAAGTTGTATTTTAAATAATATTATTATTGTTTAGATCGAGTAAGATTTACAAAAAGCATTTTATTTATTCTTATAATTACTATAATATGTATTCATTGTACGATATTATTATTAATATTATTTTAATAATTAAAAAAAAAAATGTATCGATTATCGTCGCGTAGCCCGTAATAATTATACTATTCCTATTAATTAATAATCGGTTCAACATGACTTTTTCTCAATAATATTCTTCATTTTTGCTCTATTTTAATATTACTATAATATTACATTTAATTTATTATTTTAAGCATTCTATATTTTGTCTACTAAAAAAAAAAAAAAAAAAATTGAATAAAAACGATTTCTATTTTCAATTATATTTATTCCAGAATCGCGTTTTTATTCCGTCAACAACACAAACAATGATAGCTGTATAGCCTATAATAGAAAAAAAATAGCTGCAACTGGGGATAGGAGCGACCAATGTTGTAGGTGACATGTTGGGAAGGTAGGATGCATAAGGTTATTTCATTTACATCTGTAACGATAAACCTTTGCTTGACGAAAGACGAATCCAAGCGCAGTTCGGTAACGCATAATTTGAAGTGCCGTAATCTGTTTTGCGATTTTCTTTTGAATTTGATTTTAAAACGCTTATAAAAAAAAAAATGTCGTTCGATGATCTTGAAAATTTTACCACATCCAAGTAAGTTCAATAAAAGTATTATTACCAAGTTTCACACTCTACGTGTGTTTATAATCGAATAACAGCAAAAAAAACTCCCAAAAATTAAAATTCCTTAAAAGCACAAAAGTTTTAAGTCTAAAATATACAATAATTTCTAATAGGAGCGCACAGTGGAATACATTAAAATCTAGCTGGCCAAAAATAATTTACAAGTTGAATATAAAAAATGACGACTTCCGACTTGGTTATTAATTAACTTTCTAGCGAATATAAAAGGGGTTTTGCTTGGTTCCCCCACAAAAAAAATCAGCCAAGCACCCCAAATAAAAATTTCCGTGTAATAATATATAAGTACGCATAAGTTACTTATAATCAATATTGTAGCAGGGCTCAAACCCGATAATAATTTGGTACTATAACATTTATTTAAAACATATCATTAGTTATTTATACCACAGACAAATGCAAATAACTTATACAACCATTAAGTATATTAAGTTACTTTTTAAAAACAACTTAGCCAACACCGTAAACAATACATAATAAAACAAAAATTAAATCTCACTTAAATATGTTTTAAACAATTAAGGAATACTTTGCCTAACCTCAGGGCGTTTCCAGCGGCGGTTGTTTAGAGAATAACATTTAGGCAATTTTCAATCTCGTCTTTTCAACCAATGATCTTTGCGCTAGTCGCAAACGATCATTACTCATAAGCGCTAGTGCGGTTCAATGCGTGTACTACCCATAGACCGTTTACTAATATTACTAGACTTAGATAGACTATTATAGACTCCTACAGAATGGTATTAGTATAAGGTCTATCAATGGTACTACAGTACAATAGATATAATCCATAGACTAATAGACAAGAAATGATTACACACTGACCATAAAAGCATGACATTCGGAATAATATTCCCTATTGTTTTTAGAAATTCATTAACACCATAATAGTGTAATATTAATAATAATAGTTAGTATAATAACTAAACTGTACGGAAATCCTCATACAATGGCCAAATAGCCTTACCTGCCGTATCAAAATATACGGTAATTATAGATCAACGTGTATACTAATACTTATATAATATTTCATGGGTATTTCTTCCGGTGGATTAATTTCATTTATGTTAGTAGACCTTATGGTGGTAGAGCAACTGACAAAATAATATTTCAACAACGTGGATTAATTAATATGGTAGAACATTTAGATGCTATTATGGCGGATAAAGGGTTTATGATTGATGATTTATGTAAGCAGAAACAAATTGAAATTATTCGCCCTACGTTTTTGAAAATAAAAAAATGATTTTAAGTAGAAGGAGCATTTATAAACAGAGATATAACCGGTGCAAGGGTCCGCATTGAATGAACAAACCAACGCCCAAGAGCATGATTACACATTATGATAATGATCGGAACTATTTGCAATCTGAGTCTGTCAATTTTCTCAAACGATAAATTTAATGATTCTTCGGGCAGTAAATTATTGTAAACCTATTATAATATTAAATATTTGTTTTGTTTATTCATACAAGTTTTTTAGATAGCCATAATTTAATATAGGTAAATTACTGATTATTAACATAATAATAATGAAAATAAATCCCAATTTAGACACTTTTGTACTTATTAGTTACTATATACGAGTGCATGTTGTACAAAAGTACATATTGTATAATATTATGTTTAACTAAATAAAAAAAACACAATATTTGTACTTGTGTACCTATGTGTTACATCCTGTCGGTGAAATTGTTCAATACATGAAATCACGTTACATTTATGTTTTTCGTTCATTTTGTGCTATTAGTTTTAACATTAGGGGGAATTTGCCTATTATCAAACATAAAGGTAAGTACATTTTCTATATTTGTACAGAGGTTTTTTTTTTTCAATATTTTAACTTTTAAGACAGATATAATGATTTTTAAATTGTAATATTTCATATACTTGTAACTCACTGGAAAATTAAAATGCTTGCAATTCTATCGCGAGGATTATATGCAACTCGTCGCACACAAACGTGTTGGCCAATGTTGCATCTGCAGCTGGTGTCTAAGCGCTCCAATAATAACCTTAGGTCATTATTATAACTCGTATCAGTTATCAAATCATTGTAACTTGTAAAGATTTGTCGGTGCAACATAGACATGTAGAATAATTGTCAATAGGTAGTCGGTAAGGTAAAAAAAAAAAATAGTTTTGTTAAGCAATTTACCTTGTAAACATTTGTATAGTTTGCATACTTTAAAAGTCCTTTGAGCGAACGCATACGTTTATTGTAAAAATATTCAATTACAGATCTTTAACATTTTCACTGGCGTCCGGTGCATGGACAACTGTCGTATTCCCTAAACACCCCCTCCCACCACGTATACGGACCTGCACTATATAAGTAAATACAATTAATTAGGTTAATATTATCACATTATTTTCGTTAGTTTGGAAATACAATGTTTTTATTTTAACTTAAAACTATAATACAACCTGTAAGTCGAGAACCTTTTCATGTAAATGAGCCGTTTTTTAAAACAAATTGCAAAACCATAATTTTCAAAAAGCCGACACGGTTAAGATAAAGAAAACATACCATAGTAAAAAAAAAATGACTAATATAATTTATTAAGCAATTTCATTGGGAATTGGTAAGCGTATAATCAAATTTGAATATATATTTTATGGGTCCAGCTCTAGATCTACAATGTCTTGATACTGATGTATATTCAAAAGAGCCATAGATTGCACGTTTAAGAGTGGCAGGTTTCCGCTTCTGACTAATAGTGAAAAGGGATAAAAACATGGGGAAACGAGGGAAACAAGAGAAAAACATATTATTTTACCATTATAATTATTACTAATAAGTATAATATCCTGTGTGCAAAATTACGAATTTCTCGAAGATGGTCATTTTAACGCCTAATTATAACTTCACAATATTACTTCTTTAGTACATTTGAAAATAATGGTTTGTGATGTTGTGTTAAAGAGATATTTAAAGAATTTGTAATAACTATTATAGGATGTCTTAAAACTAATCTTGTTTAGAAGTCAAATGAGATAACAGTTGATAAATAACTTCCTCAAATGATTTGTATTGAGATTGTTATAAATGTTTTATGCTATAGAGGTTTGATTATTTAAAGTTATTTAAAGTTAACATTATAACTCGTATGCAATGGCGAGTTAATATATGAAACTATAATCATTTTTAAAATTAATCTCGCGTAATAACATTTTTAATATAAATTCTCAAGGTAATTGCGAATGTTATAATATGACATATACACGTTATGTCTACATATATAATACTACGTGAGTACACTAAACCAAAACTTTTTTGAAAACAAACAACGTGTACTGCAAACTAAACAATATTTAAAAATAAACGTTTTTAATGTAGACTTTTCGTTAATACGACCGAAACTATACGCATGGTATCAAGTTGATATTGTTTATGCTCCAAACTATAAAGCACTATCCTATCACATTACGATCGTATTGTAGATTATAAGTAATAGCGGTGAATTTGTGGGGCACTTATTGCACGTATCACATTTATTTATTATAGGTGGGTCGAACTGTTCGATGTTCAAAAAATCAAACCGAACTTTAGGTATTCGGTTCAAATTTTGAAATCGAACCGGACCGAATTCGAATAAAAAATTCGAAATTCTATGATTGATCTGGACTTTTAAAAAGCTCGAACTTCAAGGAAATGTACGAAAAAATTCGAATTTGTCAAACGTTTCGAATAAAAAATAGCAAACATATTTCCGGTGTTTATTTTACAATTTTTATTTCATTTATTGTCTATTTATCGACGAAAAATACATTCGTAATCTGTAATAGTTTATTAATTTCAATGCGCCGAGTTTATTCTAGTAGCTTATTGTTATTTTTAATTTTAACATTACACAAATTAAATGAAAACAATGATACTGTACGGACAACGATTATTTCCCGTGTTATTGAATTATTAATAAGTTATTGACTAACGTGTTATTATTTTCGTTGTTGTACTATTTATATGATCGAAGGTCGTACACTACTATGTCTGGTGAATCTTGTCTGGTTATTTTATTTTATGGGGAGGGAGGCGTACTACCTCCGTCCTTATCAAAAATGACCCCGTTTATTAAACGAACCCTGAACGCCCCGGCTCCATTGTTAAAATATTGCAATTAACAGTGGTAGACCTAGGATTTGGCCGGGGGCCCTTAAATCTCCCACCGGATCTCGAAGCATAAATACCCGATTTCGAATACGCTATTGATACGGTCTTGTATATTGAGTGCAAGTGATTGTCGGTTCTTTGCATTAGGTATCGTTAAATTTATATGCCGCGTTTATCGATAAAACGGTACATAGGTAGGCGTAGTTCGATGGGCAAGGTGTGAGATTAGGGCACATTAGGGGTCTGGGGTCTACTATAGTCGTTGGTCAGAAAACTAACCGGAACGTTATTTTTTTTTTATTTTTAGAGTTAGTCTTTGAGCAGGTATCTAACAAATCATATGACGTATTGTTTTATAGTATAGGCTTATTTGCGTTTGGCTTGTGTAGTTCGTATGCAGTTGGTACAGTATACAGTATAACTATGCGACTTCTATTCCACGAGATTTTTTACGCCGGGATTGTAACGCGAGGTTATAGAAATATGACGTTTGATACACCTCAAAACCAAACATCGCGTCAATCGACCTGACGTTTGGCGTACCAGGTACATCTCAAAAGCGTTAACAGGCGTTAATTCCTGATTTCACACGCCTAAAGGAGAAGTGTATGCGATATCTATTATTACTATTGAATTAATAAAATAGAGCAGTAGCGTATAATATTGCGATGTTCACATTATCGTCATACTCTGTTATTTTTCTTCTAGTGTATGTTAAAAAAAAAAAAATAACAATAATAATAATCGAATCGTCGTGAGTGACAACAATATCATTTTTCCCCGAGTGGAGGCGGAACTATTTTAACGAGAAGGCCGGATATAATAATACACATTCGCATATTATATATTTTAAAGCCAAACAAATGACGATATTTATTTTTCGAAAGATAATAAATATATATATATATATATAGCGTCGCCGTTTTTATTATTTCAGAGTTTTATTTTTCTCAGATTCATAAAATAATATATCGGTTTTTTTTTTTTTTTCCTTTCTGCTCCCGTTCATCTGGTGGCGCGTAATGTATACAACATAAATATATCGGAACGGGCAGTACTGATGTTGCCGATGCTGCTGCAAAAAGGGAGGTTGGCTGGCGGAGCCGTCGGTTATTTTTTGGCCCGTCTATTTTATGAGCCCGGTCGGAAGTGCTAACTCGGACCGGCCGTTGTTCTTTCTTTTTATTATTATCATTCCCGATTATTTATTTCGGATATGCATTTCGTATTGTTTCCGCTCCGGTCTCTCCTAAACATGCTGTGCACTCACACACACACAGCATCACGTAGCAAAAAAAAAAAAAAATCCATGTTCTCGTAGAGGTATGTACATATGTATGTATGTATGTGTGTATAACGCAATATATATACATATATATATTTATGTCCTATTACGGTCGTACAACTCGTTAAAAACATAATATAGTATTCAAGGATTAACGATACGTGTACAGTAACAATAACGTACACGCGTGTAGGTAATGCACACTGGCAATACGCACGCAGACATGTCCGAACGTAAAACGGACGTCATGTGCAAAGTAAAATGCACGCGCGTACGCACGCGAGTGTACGGGGCTGTAACTGGACTGAAGTGACATTTTCGCATCGCGGTTACGCGTAAAAACGTCAAACAGTCCGGTTTACGCTGCACGGTATGTTACAACATATCCGGCGTTATCCGGGATTCGTTCGGTTCCGTTTCGCGCGGTGTGATTTTCGGCGAAATATATTTCATACGCGCGTAACGTTCGAAAACCGTAATACAAAAGACGGTTCGCGTGTACTCGCGTGCCGCCGCGCACAGCTACCGTACGTGATGTGTACACTGTACTTGTCGACGACGACCGTGTCCGGTTGCTTGCGCGTTAGAAAAAACAAACGCTATAAGTTGCGGTCGAATCCGAGCGAACGCGTCTCACAGTGCCGCGGTACAACGCGTACGCCACGCTCGCTATTGTGCGGCGCGCGTTCCGCTATGCAAACACTTACTGTCGCGTTCGTATCGACGACGCGACGGCGCGCGTTTCCGCGTCGGACAATTGTCGTAGTGTTGCGCGGCGTGTCTCGTTCGCTTACGTACAAACCGTAGCGGTCGACGGGAACGAAAAAAAAAAAAGAAACAAAACAAAAAGGGGGTTTGAAAAAATACCGTTTCGGCGGGAAACCGCAGCCGCGTCCGGCGGTTAGCGTACGTAGCCGTGGTTTTGGTTTACATTCAATAACGATTTCGGCGTTGCCTCCGCGATCCACGCCGCCCGGCGGATTCGGGGGGCCGGGGCGATAGGGGCGATCGCCCTCCCCTCCCGTTCACCGCTCTCCAACGTACTCTCGGCGGCGTTACACTACTTGACCTTGATTTATAATTGTGCTCGTCATAAATGCGCGCCTTTTATGCATTTTAATGGCAGCACTTTTTCTGAAAGGCAATCGGACTGGGGAGGTACTTTGAGGAAGTAATTTTTTTTGATGTTCCGCAGAGTTTTCCCAATAAATGGGAAAAAACATGGGAAAACCGAGATAACCGGAAAATAGGTACAATATTTAACAAATATTTAAAGAAACTTATAATGCATGTGGAATTATTTTGCCCTAATACGACATACATATAGTTGTTGACGAAAAACAACACGATCAACCGAAATCCACTCAGAATCGTTTTTTTTCGTTAGCAATGGTCAAACGTTGCTTACAGATATACACTAAATACCCGTCTGTATACTACCTTCGCAACTTACCACCAACAACAGTGGCCGCACTCGTTGCCATTATCCTAGGACAGTTTTTTAAAATTATTTCTTGTCGGGTTTTGATTTTTTTTTTTTTTTAGAAAATCCGTTTAGGACCAATAGAAATATTTTGGATAAAACACTGCCAGGCAACGAATCCGCATTACGCGTACCGCATATGCCGGGCTGCTTGTAAAAAATCGGATTGTTTTTCTGTGTCACAACCGTAGTGAAACCGTGACAGTTTCCCATAACACTCTGCATTTAAAAAGCGTAATGTTTGTAGACGTTATGGACATTGAGCTCCGCGCGTAACGAGACGCAGACGGAACTCGTACAACGCCGTCGGCGGTAATAATGACGTGTCGGCCGCACTCGGAGTACAGCTTCAATATTTCACGGTTCGGTGTTCTCGGGCGTGAAGACGTAAATGAAGGAACGCGGAAAAACAATAATAACAATTATTATTACTATTATTATTGTTATCGAGCTCGGAAATCGTTCGTTGCGCGTCCGCCCGACGCCGTTACCCGATTACACGGGGTGCGCACGGCGTACACGCGTATTATTATGTTCGATGCGGGCACGCGTGCGTTCGCACGGATATTCCGGACACGAACGTTCACGGATCCGGAATCGCGAAAACGCGGCGGCGCAAGCGCGGCCGCGCGTTTTTACCGCGCGTGCCGACCGGTCGTGCAATATCATTACGCGGGCCCGTCGCCGTCGTCGCGCTCCCCGGAATTCCGCGACTCATCCCGAGCCGTTCGCCGGCCGGACCGCCGCGCGTCCGCGTTGATAATTCCGTTTTCGCGGTATCCTCCGTCCGCCGTCGATTCCAAAGGGCGACGATATCCGGCGCGCTCCGTTGGCCAACGAAACGTGTTTTCGCCGGCCGTATCGTCGGTACCGTGCGATACTCGCACGAACGCGCCAATCGACGGGACCCGAGAATGACGAAGCGCGCGCGCGCGCGGTCGCGTTTCTCCGCGGGGGGTTTTTTTTTCACCCCCCCCGCGGGTCTCTGAACTTTACACGGTCTATTTCGGGGCTCTCGGCGAACAGGGGCTCTTAACGGGGGACTGTTGACAACTCGTGTACCCGATTCATTACGACCGTATTGAATGCGGTACGTCGCCGTATATGCGTACGCGTACAGGTACAAATAATCGGTAACGTATTTCCGTAATCGCCGTGTACGGACCGGAACGACCGTTGCCTGCGCGGCGGTTCGAACGGGTAATGGCGCAGTAACGTTCTCATCGGGTTAGCGAACAACGGCGGTCGGGCAATAACGTACAAAACGCAATAAAAGGTTAATAAACAATGATATTTTTACAATAATAATACAATACGTCGTGTTTCAAAAATTTATTGCTAACAAATATCCGTTTTATTTTTCCTATACATAATAAAATAATAATAATAATAATAATTATAAAAGATCAGTAATTATTTATCGTACAACAATATATAAATCCTACGGTATTTATAAAAAGCACGTATTATAGCAAGGTAACAACGCTAAAAACCTAAAAACTAAATTTCGTATCGTTAGTTGTTTTTATTATAATTTTTTTTTTTTTTTTTTAATATTTTTTTTTTTTTTTTTTTTTT
>CABPRJ010000007.1:1657156-1678056 GCA_902439185.1 Cinara cedri | reverse complement strand
TTTTTTTTTTTTTTTTTTTTTTTTAGAGCCGCGGCAACAGTTACGAGCCCCGATCGCGATAACAATAATAATAACGCGTTATTATCATTACCGCGTGACGTGGTCCGCTCTCGCTAACAATTACTATTACGATAACAATATTGTTATAAAATAATACAACGGTAACGTAATGCGTTGTACGTTTTAATATCATTGACTATTATTATGCGTTTGTCGCGCGCGCTTGTGTGTGAACATACCGAAATAGAAAGTTTAAGATAAAAGCGTTTTTAGGCATTTAAATCGCGGTGAAACGCGCACACTGGGGACGTTCGATCGATTTATTTTCTTTTTCTAATCTCACGGACGTTCTACTGGAAAACACAGTGAGATTGAGAATGCAAACGAAAAAAGAAAAAAAGAAGACCGTTTGATAAATTATAAACGAAAAATCGATCGGCCGGTTAATCGTGAATCGTATTTTTTTTCGATTTCCGGATCGGTACAATGCCGGCGCAAGTCGGTACATTGGCTACGGACGAACAGCGGAAATCCACCGGAAAAACAGACGGATTGATGCGAACCGTTGACGCCCACGCGACAGCTTGCGGTTTTTCGCGTGGCGCCAATCGCCAATGACGCTCGTATAACAAGTGTCCCGTATCTGTTGTTTATTATATTTTCGGATTGTCTGTGCAGTACAAGCTGATAACGAGAGCTATGCAAATGCTATGATCTATGCATCCGCCAAAAGATACCCGCGAATTCGGGGGCGACGCGAAACACATTTTACCCGTATTCCCTCTGCACGTTATCAATCCGAAATCGTCCGCGGCGAGCCTAACTTTTGACTTTTCTGAACCGCCGCGATTCCGTTTCGCGGTCAAACGGTTTGTATCAAGGGCGCCCGATGTGGGGAGCCAGGGTGCGACATGTAACCTCCATAGAAAAATTATACCGTTATTATTTTTTTTTAATTAAAATAAATTAATGTTTCTCACGAAAACGACAAGAAGTACTGTGTGAGAATGTAGATTGGACGGACCGTGTATGCTCAGTGTTCGTAGGAAAAAAGTTCAATACGAGACCAAATCTGTTGAGAAAATAGCTGAGAAATTTAGTTTACGAAATCGCAATTTACAGTTTATGTTTTGAAATATTATTTTTGTTCACGTTGTGCACAATTTATGTTTGTTTCGTTATTTAATAAAAGCAATTTTGTTGATTCTTAGTTTTTAAGTTTTTTTTTTTTAATTGTATTATTGTCACCGTCTTAGGTTTTGACGGTCGGGCGCCCTTGGTTTGTATATAGTATTGTATAATATCTATTATTGCATGTTGTGTTGAGTACTTGTTATTGGTAACCGTGCGATATAAATTTAAAAAAAAATCCGAAAAAAAAGTGTTTTCCAGTAGCTGGAGTGAACTATAGTACGCCAGTATTATATTACAGGTACACGAATATTATTAAAAGCTTCGGAGCGCGGTATTTGGTTTTTAATTTTTTGTTTTGTTTTGCGTTTTTTTTTTTTTTTTTTTTATTGTTCTTACAGATATTATACTGCGCTTATTAAAATTATTATTATAATATATAGCCGCTCTACTCTATTTCGTTGATTGTAATTTACATAATTAATATACGCGCCGAACGAATGTATGATGAAAATAAAAAATTTAAAAACGTGAGTTTCCGGAAATTATGTCCGGATATATAACGCGCGTTTAATAATAACCTCCTATGCATATTAAACGAGTTACACGTTATAATATAAAATAAATAAGTGTTTGTAGTTATTATCTAATATATATATATATAAATAGCGACATCGATTTAGAACCGTTGTGTACGTTTATTTCCGAGCGCTTCGGAAAAAGAAAAAGAAAAAATTGAAATATCGTACATATAATTAGAGTGTATTCGTGAATTCGACAGCGAACGTACTTACATTTTTGTAATAAAGTATAAAAAAAAAAAAAGAGACCGTCGTCGCTTAATGGTAATAATGTTTATACGAACAGTGTAAAAAAAAAAAAATAAAAAAAACATTTTCAACAAATTACGTAACATTATGGTTGGTAATTAAAAAATAATAATAATAACAATCGGTATAAAAAAAAAACAAGTAGGTGTTCTATTGTTAGGACGAAGACGTTACGGCGTTATCGAGGGCGAGTTTGAAGAGCGAAAAGTGATTTTAATCGAAAAATCGACGAACATAAAGATAAAAGAGTACGATCCTTGATAAAAATTCCCACTACGTACAATTACGACGTATGGAACGTAAACACGAGGCCCGTTGATTGCCGAGGATTGTAGCGGTTAGAACGTTTTTAAATCGACGACATCGTGAGGCCCGAACGCGGTCCAGTATTTACGTAACACATTGTTTTTTTTTTTTTTTTTTTTTTTTTTTAATTGCAATTATGACGAGACGTTCGATATCGGGCGGGCAAAGCAGAGTAACCGAGTCGAAAAACCCTCGGCGTGCAACGGTGTTAAAAATACGTCACGACATTATTATGGTACGGTTACGCGCATAGACGTAAATAATAATGGGGAAGAGAGCGAGGTCGGTAACGTTTAGTTCTATCTGAACCGTCTCGAACCCCGTGTCTATTTCCATCTCTTTTTACGCCAGTATACATCGAAATATTATACCGCGCTGAAATGCACGGACGGTTTTGGATTCGTATTCATTTGTTTTGTTTTGTTACCATGGGTGACAGTCGGGTTATGAAAAACGCGATATTGTGTCCGGGCGGGTGTGTGTATGTGTGTGTGGAATGCAAAAGGGAAGTGGGCGAGTCACGGCAAAAAATGCCCAGAACCGTCGCACTAAATGTAAATGCGTGATTTAGCCTCCGGTTGGCGAATTTATACGAATGAATTCGGTCGAGAGAGAGAGAGAGAGAGAGAGAGAGAGTATGTAACTAAGTGTCGCGTTTCGGAACGCTGAAAATTTCCTATAAATTACGAAAATTCCGTTGGAGAAGGGGAATGGGGGGGGGAAAGAATGTGTCGAAATACGCACTGACCACAGCCCGCGTGTTTGTATTTATTCCGGACTCTCGCGTGCCATCGCGGTGATAATGCGCCGTCGCTTTTCAAAAGCGGGAAATTTACGAGAGAATTTCGGGTCCGGACGAAACGCGTAAAGAGACCTTCGCGAAATTTCGGGCCCGATTGCGACACGCCCACCGCAGCATAATTTACCGGCCGAAAACTGCGGATATCCGCAACGGGAACGATTTATCGTTGTCCAAAATAACCGTTTTTCCCGTATATCATGCCGTTCAAACGCCATTCGAATTATTCGATCGTATTTCGTATTGGACAGTTCGACGGGCGCAACGAGTCGTGCGATCGAATTCGAATACACAGTTCGATACCTACGGTTCTGGTTCAGCTGCCCGCGAGCATTCGAATCCGGTGAACCGTATCGGCCGGCGTGAATTCGGCATTTACCTCTCCCGTGCGACGCGTTCCCGTCCGACTTTACCTATCCTCTCGGCAGCCGAGGTTGGCGTTTACCGCCCTTTTTTTTTTTTTGAACGGATGGGTGGGGCCCGAGCCATGGTTTTATGTCGAATCGGTACGCATGGAATATTAATTTCGGATTGTTGTACGGTATAGTTCGTTATGAAAACGAGGGCGGCGGGTCTGCACCGGGTTTTCACCCGTCCGCCTTCTTAAAACACGGTTCCGCGTGTAACGATAATTGTGTAGTTTGTTATTTTGTCGTATATCGTCGCGTCTCGTATAACGAACTCGCACAGTCTGTAGTGATTATAATTATTAAAATGCGGCCGCGTCAATCGTACACGCGAATCGGAAGTCGGCAAAAGTTCGAACGGTCGACGATCCGAGGGGGTCGCGAACGTTTTGATCGGCGACCCGTTCGAATCTTGTGTTATCCGAAGCGTCCCCTATATCCGGCCCGACAACACAAATCTTCGGAATCGACGCGAAGGTTCGCAGAATTTACACGCGAGTTTTAAATTACAAAATTATAATACATTTTCCGTAATTGACTTGTAGTAGAAAACACTACATTGTAATATTGTTTGATTATCTTTTTTTCGTTTTTTTTTAGGTTTGTTTACATTCCGAAATTTGCCGATTCGCGGCCGTATCGGTATTGAAGAGCGTTTCGGTTGGGGGCGGAGGGGAAACATAATTTAAAAAAAAAAAATAAATAACAGGGCGATCAGAACGTACAGACAAAACTATTGCTATGGATCCGCGTACGAATAACGTCTCATACACACTCGTCGCCGATGTGTTCATTTTCTGCTCGGTTTTTGTCGTCCTAAACACCCGTGTACATTATTACGATTATAATAATAGTTTATTGTTCAAATAATGTTCGACTAACGGCCAATCAATGAACGCATATCGTTTATCATAATAAGTATAATAATTAACGTGGTAAAAAAAAATAATAATAAATACGTTTTGAGGGATGTACGCGATGAGGTGATACGGGACGGTGAAATGACCACGTAACGATGCGAAAGACGATAGAGAATAATATTATTATTGTTATTATACGGTATTTTATAATATTGTTGTGTTATTTTTATTGGTTTTTTTTTTTTTTTTTAATTTTTAATTTTTTTTCGGAAAAAAATCTTTAACGGCAACGGACGCCGCGGTCGGGTCATCGCTTGTTGTAGGCATGGTCGTACTGTCGCTCGTCCCCGTCGCAACCGCATTATGGACAACCGCATTCGTCGATGACCATTTTGGGCAGGTCTCGCTTGATGATGTTACCGTCGTCCGTGAAGTAGATGAGCGACATGGACGAGAACTTGACGGGCGCGCAACACGGCTGGAATATGGACGAGTGTTTGGCCTTCCGGTAGTCCTCGATGGCCTGCGTGTAGAAGTTCAGATACGTGTCCGGTGTCCTGTGCACGCCGCCGCAATCGCCGCGGCAGTAGTTGGCGTAGTAGCCGCCGGGCGCGATTATCCACGAGTCCCAGCCTATGTCCTGGAACTTGATGTAGAAACGCTGCTTGCAGCACTGGCCCCGGACGGCCAGCGAACAGTCCAGCGCCCGGCGGCGGACCCGCCTGGTCACTGTCGGGTCTGTGTACACCATCAGGAACGGGTTCTCCCACTCGTTGGCCTGCCTGGTGTCGTGGAAAAGCACCGGTGACACCAGGCCGCCGCAACCGGAACAGTCGATGTGGAACCGCAACCGGTGTTTGCCCGCCGAACCGTACCATTCGCGCACCGTGTTTGTCACGTCCACCGCTATCCAGCCCAGGTTGTTTAACGACAGCGACAGCGACGACGCCAACGTGGCGTGCTCGTCGAATTCCTGAATAGTTAAACACACACGCACACACACACACACATTTGCGATAAAACGATTGTTGTAGAAGAAAAAAAAAAAACAATAAAAAAACAGTTTAGATTATTATATAATGGCACCCGTACGAGCATTATGTAGATGCGGAAAATGTTTTGAATATCAATGCTGAGCTAACAAGTAACTAAGTCATTAAGTCACAAAAAAGTTACAAAACCAAGTAACTCGCCCAGCTTTGCAATACATATTGTAAAAATGTTATATATAATAATATATATATATATATATATATATATATATATATAGGTACCTACTGTAACTATAATAATACTGAAATTGTTAAAATGATTGCGTTTCAGTTTTTGATCTTAAAAGTAGTTTTTACTAATGAAATCCCCCCCCTAAAAAAAAAAAATAAATAAATAAAAATCGACTCCTCTCTGATCTGACGCCACTAAATATGTTTAACCGAAATTCGCTCAGAATTATTTTTCGTTAGCTATGATTTATCGTTGCGCATAGACATAAATAAAATGAATTTATGACACATCGTACTTTCCCAACTTCCCACCTACAACGCCAATAACCATTAGCATATCCATTAGCATCAGAACTTTTTTTCTATTCTATAGTAACACGTCGTTAAAATCTATAAAATACTCATGTAATTGAAATACTTTGCCGGACGAAAAAATACCTTAATATTTTAGAAACATTATTCACTCCCGTTTCTCAAAATGGTTCTATAAGTTCAAAAATATTAGCACACTTTTACTCGACACTGTAATTTAATTAAGAAAGAATAATCATAGAGGAGTACCAATAAATATATAAATAAATAAATTTCGTGACTTTAAATTTTCACGAGCTAAGTTGCGGTGGGACAAAAGGGGTAAGGGGTAAGATGTTGAAGAGGAAGGTTATTTGGGATAGAACGTGAAATGAATATATTCTATGGGACGGTGTAGTTTTCAGGATCTTCGATAATGTAGTTCAAATCTTACACCTGCCCTTTAGAGAAGAAGTTTCACTTCTAAAACAATACAGGTCATAATAATTAATCCTACAGTGTTATTCTTACGTAAATAATTGCGTCAATAATCATTTTTTTTTTTCAATCCTGTTTCGTGCGAGGGAGGCATATAATGCGTACAGAAAAATTAAATAACGTGTATTCATATTCGATCAATAGTTTTGTAAAAAACAGCCATTTAAATGGCTAGAAAATTGGCGTGAAAACAATTAATTTACAATAGAATAACACGTTACGTGATAAGGAATCGCAATTAGCACGGTCATTTCTTATCTTCTATTGAATAGTAATTGTTTTCACGCCTATTTGCTATGCAGAACACCCTATATAAAATTACGAAAGTGTTTAAATATCAAAGATTTATTCATGAACAATATTATGTCATGACGTTTTTTCACATTCTGACTCCTTTAAATTTAAATTTACCTACCTCATACACAATCAAACAATTGTATCTTCCCACCCGTTTGTACGCGATCTCGGTTTTACCTTAATTCCAACTCTTTTCTTATCTTTTTCTTTTTTTTTTGAAACTTCTTCCCGTAAAGCCCTCGAGCTTCTGGCGTTCACCAGCCGTTTCTCCCGATAATTTCGTCTCCTTCCACCCTTCAAATCTGTCATTTGTCCCCTTGTACGTCCTATCCTGGAATACAAATCTGATCTTTGAGACTCTTCCATTTCTCGCGAGCAGGATGATTGAGCATGTACAACGTAAGTTTTTCGGTTTAGTCACTTCTCGTTTCAATATTCCCCACCCTCCTCACGATTACTCTCCCATCCTTCTGTTATGTCTATCCAACTTATCTGGCCGCGGATACTATTTAACCACCTCTTCCATTCTAATCTCATTTCGAGTAAAATTAATGCACCTTCATTATTATCACAGCTTTTAAGGTTTCTCTCCGTTATACCCACTCCTCCCGGCCTTTTTTCGTCCCATTTTCATCTCCGATTCCCCACCTCTTGTACCCCGCCAACGCGGACTTTTATTTCTGGTGAATTCACTAATTGCATTTTGTATTTACTTGTTTTTTTGGTTTGCCCGTTTTAATATAATAAATATCAAACAAAACAATAATTGCATATCTGGATTTAATTTCTAAAAATGAAATATTTTTAGAACTAAACACGAACTTTGGAACTAAGGGGCTTAGCGAAAATTCGGGAAGACAAAGTCCGCACAAGCCTTCTTATTTATTTGCACCTTTTCTGATACCGCTGATGGGTCCGCCACTGTTGTAGGTGGGAAGTCAGAAAGGTTACAGGATACATAGAGTTATTCTGTAATCAATTTGTATCTGTACGCAACGGTAGATCAATATAATAATAATAATAATAATACTGATAAATGTCATTTTAAGCGAAATTCAGTAATTTAATGTTTGTGAAATGCTATGGTTTTTTTTTTGCGATTTTCAACAAAGTCTACGTTCAATTCTCGTTCCGACCTCGAGTAAAACTGATGTTGAATTTCGCGTTTCGGACATTTTACGGCAGACATATATGAATATTTTATGAAAATGCGAGGTATTTTCGATTGTTTTAAAAATAATTATAGTCATATATTCCTGGTAGTAATGTTGTTCGTAGACACAAACAAACGAAAAATAAAAAAATTAAATTACAGTGAAAACCGGTACGTTCCTCGCGTGCCGAGAATCTGAACGTGATATTATTTCGGAGAACGTTCAATTGTTATCGATCTATTTCGGGGTCGTTTTGACAATATTATAACAAGAAATTTATCGGATATTTCAGGGAATGTCGGAACCCCCGGTTTCGTCTGCCGGCTGCGCCGGGTCGAACGACGCGCGCGCCAATACGCGGAACTCGAGAAAATATCATTACACGCCGCGCGTACGGGTAGCGTTTAAGTAAACGTTTCTAACACCGAAACGTAATATCTGATAAGAGCGTGGGTTTTATTATATTGTTTTACGGATTTCGTACAAAACGTTTTAGTCGTTTTAGTTTTTTTTTTTTTTTTTGTTCATTTAGCTTGCGGAGAAACACATTACCGCGCCTGCGCTTGTCGGAGTAAAACCGAACGGCGCTTAACGGCCCCGTTTACTTCCGACGTTTTGTTTTTTACGATTTCGGACTCTTGCGAGCACTGCGCGATATGTTGTTTTCCGCGACCCGTTACGTCGCGTACGAATATATCGTTTAACACTCCGGCGGCGGCAGCGCCATGGTGCAATTGCGTACGGACTCTACGGAAACGTTTCAATAACGATATTATAATGTGTCCGTTTTCTCTCGGCGGCCGCGTTATGTTGCGTGCTGAATTATAAACAGCGGGAGATTTATCGGCGGCCGTTACGTTACGTTTTACCAGTCGGTTTTCGGGGTCAGACCATCGGGGGGGGGGGGGGGGGGGGTTCTGCAGCGACCCGTTTGAATCGTTTCCAACGTTTAAAAAAAAAAACAATATATCCGACGTCCGTCGGACATTCAAAACATAACGCGATGCGTCTTTTTTCCAAACGTAAGTCCAAAAGACGACGCGACGTCGCGGACCGATCGCCGCGGACGTCCGCATTTTTTATTATCACCGCGTTACGTTCTTTTATCGTCCGCTGCAATTCATCTTCCGGCACCGGTTTTCGGCGGCTCGCCGTTCTTTACGTTCGCGGTTTTTTTTTTTTAATTTTCACGTACCAATTTACATCCTTGATCTATTACTGTTTGCGTTTGACGCATGTTCCATACACCGTTTCTGTAATTAGTCTGCGGAGACCTTATCATCGACAAATTTCGTTCGTCCTTTTGTTTTTTATGTTACTCCACATACATCCGTCTCGATAATATTTTGCAGCTCTTCCTTATTCGTCATCATATCTCTTCAACCCAACCTGAACATTCCTCTGTATCAACGTACCCTAAGAGCTTCCGTTCCACTTCGCTTTCGGACTCTCACTGTCCAAGTTTCGGTACCGCACAACGTTATACTCTAAACGTAAGTTTTTAGGAGAATTTAACTTAATTTCAAACTAATGTTTGTTGAAACGAATGGACCTTTTTTTCATTAAATGCTATTTTAGTTTGACAATTTTGTACGCACGTGAAGTTAGCCTCCCTCCCTGCATTGCTCGTTTGCATCACGTACGTCAGTACGCATACGATGAAACAGTTTAAATGTTATTATTTTAATTTTTTTTTTTTTTTTCGTGAAATTTTAATTCAGGATAGTAGCTAACAATTTTATTATTGCATTACACGGCGTTTTTGAACAATTCAAATATTACTTATGTTTTATAATCCTTTTCCGATTATTATATTTGTTTGTTATTTACACGCGTATTTAACATAAATAAACGCTTTGATTTCGTCGTAAATTCGAATTGTTATTGCTAATTCGATTTAATACATTGCAATTTATATTTTTATTGAAAATCAAAACTGTTTTAATAGAAAAAAAAATAGGTTTGGTAAAAAATAATTCATTTCTGCGTTTCATTTCCCGCGTCCAATATATGTTTTAATTATATACAAAGTAACGTCCATTTTACAAAATTATATTATACTATTATAGCCTTAAAATCATTAATATCGTAAAGAGCATAGTAATATAGTTGTTACAATGGCGCTTTTTTATAGTGAATATCCACTGCTTGAGTACTTCCAAATAATTAAAAAAATTTTAACGAGCGATTATACTAAACATTCCCTTAACTTTTGACTTTCCCTAGTTACCCCACCCATTTATTTATTTTCGATCACTTTACTGGGTGCCCAATGCACTTCTTAATGTGTCCATTTAAACACTGAAAACCGCCTTAAAAAATGACACCCTAAACTATAATAATTATAATGTATGTAGGTACCATTATATATATTTATATTTTAAAATTAGTACTATAATAAATTATAATTAATGTTGAGTTTTTTTTTTTTGTTTTTTTTCAATTTAAGTAACAAGCCGCTGTAAAAGTTCGAAAATATTAAATTGTTATTACTATTCATTGATTTNGTAGGTACCATTATATATATTTATATTTTAAAATTAGTACTATAATAAATTATAATTAATTTTGAGTTTTTTTTTTTTTTTTTTTGCGAAACATACCTTACCACTTAGGAACGTGGTATTCCGCATAGGGTTCGTTCGGAAGTTTATTTTAAACAGCCACAGGGTTACGTTGTGACCGTGATGCGTCCTACGTGCGACCGGGGGTACATCCGGCCTGTATTCTAACCTAAACCACAGTTTCGCAGATTTGACTTTTACCGAATCAGTGCTTCCCATGTCTTGTGACCACGGGAATTCCAACAATGTTTGTCCGTTTAACGTTGACCCTGAAACAAAAAGTAAAAAAATCGTGTTAAAAACAATTGTATTGAAATGTGCGGCTCTCTGCAGGTATACACATTGTGATATCTCGGAAGGTATTGACAATTTTTTTTTTTTTTGTTTTTTTTCAATTTAAGTAACAAGCCGCTGTAAAAGTTCGAAAATATTAAATTGTTATTACTATTCATTGATTTTTTTTGGAGTGATACTGATAACTACTTTTGATTTTCAAACGACAACCTGTATTAAAAATTCCATAAATTTATGAAGTATTAGTTTAAACATATTTTGCTGTTGACATTATTTATTTCCGTCTACTCGGTAACAAGGTTCACAACAAATCCACTTTAAGGTTTGGGTAGGGAAGAGTATGGACCCATATTTATGTGGTGACACGGAGCACAGTATTTGATGACTGTTTCAATACTCTTTCCCTAAAGTTACTTAAAAATTAACTATATTATATTTTATACAGTAAAGCCATTTTAGTACAATATGTTTTGAGAAATGATGTTGTTTATTCCTTTAGTGGATGCCCACGTCTAAAAATGTACCTACTTTTCGATATATTATACATTTCAAGTTTTTTAAACTAGTAGTTTAAGCTGTGCGTCGATTCTATATTAGTTGAATTATAGCTGCTTACATACAGTGTATATCCAACGATGTAGGAGAATTTAAAATTAAACGTTTTACTATTATTTTGTTTTATTTCATTATAGTATTTAATCAGTAACTACGAGTCCATTAACAAATGAAAAAGAAAATCCATTTGAAAAGAAAGAAAATGTTGAACATTTTTTACATGTGCACTGATTACCGATTAAATATTATAAATAATTATAAATTATAATAATATTCATATTTACAAAACCTTTAAGAAATTATAAAAAAATAAAAGATCATACCGAAACAAAAGTTTCAACCGCCGAACTTTTTTTAAAATCTATTTTACTTCTACAAAATATCTACTTTGAATTATTTTTAAAAAAAAAATGTATAGTAATTATGTTAATTAATAATATATATGTATATGCATTAAACGTGTCAGATCATCGTGAGACTCTCAATGTATATCGAGAAAATATATTTATTTATTTCAAATATTTATGCTCGTGAACGCTTTCAGAGAAGTAACAAGTGAATATTAACCATTATAACATTTATGGCAAATGCAATTAAGTAAAGTTAATGAGAAGGGGAAATAAGATTGTTTATTTAAAGGGAAAAGAGCGAAACATGCTATGGGAAGGGTGGTTATGACCATGGAAGAAGGAGTAAATTGGTGCTGCACACAGATTATGATTATGTGTGTTATAGAAGGGAACTCTGGAGGAAATCAAGTCAAGTAAGTCAAGTACTTGCAGAAAACCGTCTGGAGTAGCACGATTTGTTTTAAGGTGGTAGGAGTGAAGAAAAGGGACAGATGCGAGTATAATACATCCATGGAACGGGAAAAACATTTTGAGAATAAAGGCAACGAGAACAATTAATTTTTATTTAATACACGTCCATGCTTAAGTTGGTCCTTGACAAAGAATATGGATTCCAGCTTGGGTGAAGAAAAAACTCAGTATTCTGCTTACTAAATCAAACAACTTTTAAAGTTTTACCTGTAGTCACATCGATATAATACTTGAAACTCTACGCTGAACTATTTATAATATATACATATATTATATATAAAATTAGATCCGGAGCACAGTGAGTGATGCATTTTACTGTAGTTTACTTTTTTCTGTCTGTAAATTAGTTTTTTACTAGAAATTTTATTACAATCGGAAAAAAACACAAGACCTTTTTTTATTGAATTTTGAATCTAGTTGGTGAATATGTAAGTCATCTTTTGATTTTCCATTCAGGTTTCGTAATAGTCGAGAAAAGCCAGGAAGAATTTTTTTTTTTTAAGCATTTTAAAATCAAATTTTTACAAAAATCCTAAACATTATAGGGTTTCAACCGAATTTACTCAGAATATTATTTCGTTTGTAATCAACTTTGATTACAGATTGAAACTAAATAAATATATACAGCCCATCTTCCCAACTTGCTATCTAAAGCAGTGGCCGCCCTCTATTGTTTATCACAACATCATTTTGTAATAGAGCCTTTACAGGTTGGATATATTATAATAGACAATACGGCATTATATACAATTTAGTTGAAATCAAAAAAAAAAAAAAGGTACATCCGCCGTTCATAAAATCGTTTATATTACAAATAATTATGTTAATATTCAACCCGCTTTGTTTGAATTGATGAATGATTACCATTTTAAATAATTAATGTGACACGCCGATTGGTTTTTAAAACTTGCAATTTTAAAATTACTACTCCCAGATAATATTACAACGTTAAAACTTTCCAATATTTTTTGATAATTGTTTAAAATATTCTACAAATGCTAAATTTAAGTTGGAATGTGTATTAAAATTTAGTTAACGATTTGGTTGATAAATGGAAAGAATGGAGGTCGGAAACCTTCCACGTTTTATCATTATATATAGAGTATTAATACCGTCCCAACAAAAGAAATAAAAAAAAATATATATACTTTATTTGTGAATTTGATTCTTGCAGATTCGTACGGAACGATTTACGTTTTCGCCATAATAAAGTCCGTCAATCCGCCCCAGTGTATAATGCACGTTTCTTAAATAAACTGAATTTTATTAAAATGCCTAATTTTAATTATACTTAGGTACATATTTTATGATAATTATGCGTATGAATGGAAAGAAGAAAATGGCCGAGCGGAGGAAATTTTACATGAAAACTTTAATAATAAGTAAAATGTCTTCACTGCAGCAATATCGGAGTTTATTACCGTTGGACACGGAATGCAACGGGAAAAAAAAAACACGTGATACGTATACATCATATGTATACAGTATAATAGTACTTTTGAATTAATTTTAATATAAAATTTAAGGCGAGTAATTTATATATTACTACTGTTCGTATACACTATTATTGTGCGGTATACGTTTTACACCGGCTTACAGGCACTATGCCAAACGGGGAAAATCGCGATAAAGGCACAAAAAAAAAAACAGCAGATACTGCTGACGGGTGTGTCGTCGTATTGTAAGTTTGGAAGGTAGGACGCGTAAAATTATTTAATTTATATTTTTAAGCATCGCGAAACAAATCGTTGCTGACGAATTATGATTCTGAGCGAAGTTCGGTTGAACGCGTTTTAAAATTCCACGTTATTACGTCAAAATTTAAAATTAAAATGCTAATGATAAAAAATAACTGCACTAAGCTCAACTTTATTATTTTGGTTAACATCAATAATGTCTTGTAATAAATTTTGAAACATCTTAGCCAGGGATAAAAATTGAATTCACGTAATCGAAAATTGAAGTAAATTGTCGTGATTTTTATGATTTAAATTAAAATTTTTTACTTTAAAACGCATAATACATAAATATGTAAAAAAAACTGTTAAATAAAAACTAAAATAAACTCGACAATTTCAAGCGCTTATAAAAATCTCAAAAATCATCAAAATGTTTTAACCGCATCTGAGAACATTTCAGATCTCTACATTTCAGGTCAATATTTTTTTTTACCGAATTATAACAAAAAAAACAAAATCAAAAATAACTAAACTGTTTTTTTTTTTTTTTTTTTGAAACTTTCTCGTTTTTCTTAGTTTTCCGATTATTAAGAGAATTACAACGAGTTGATATTATTTTAATAATGTGTTGTATCTTTTTCGCTATAATTATCTGAATTATTGTACACAAAGTCAGTAAGCATTACACGGTTTTTTGAAATGTTAAAATTATCGTTGTTAGAATTATTATTCATAGATTATACCAATGTTGAATTCTCCGATATGGGTAAGTATACTGATTGTTTAAACATTTAAATTTGATTATAACTCTATGTCCAGAAACAATAAATTATTATTTACTAATATTAATTGAAAAAATTATTTCTAATTATTAAAAACTAAAAAAATAATCGTTTTAGCGTTTTGGCTCCATCAATTAGTCTCAACTTGTAATATTCTAAAATTATTTTAAAACAATGTTCTAAGTATAAAAAATTAAAAACAAGGTAGTCATTACAGAGTCATTAAGACAAATTGTATTTAGTTAAGCGTTATAATAGCAAAATTTCCGTGACG
Source organism: Cinara cedri (assembly GCA_902439185.1). NCBI lineage: Eukaryota > Metazoa > Arthropoda > Insecta > Hemiptera > Aphididae > Cinara > Cinara cedri. Next base: position 1,663,291 of record CABPRJ010000007.1, on the reverse strand, counting down.
ATGTAGCGATTTTATTTTTTTTCAAACCAATTTTTTTATTTATTTATTTTGATATTTTAAATTATTTTTATCTAGATATAGTCTATTAAAAAAAAAAAAAAAATCTTCCTTTAAAAATTTGATAAAATACCTTTTTCTTAGACTGTTTTTAATATTTTTCCGATACCCATACTACACTCGCTTGAATACAATGCATATTTAAAAACGAACTAGACTGGTGTAATGAATTCAACTCGATATTATCGAATAATCTCTATTCCTTTAGGACAGAAAGATGTGACGGAAAATCTGATCAAATTTAACACTCTAACTAATCGTTTCACCAGTAGAGTAAACGCATTCGAATGCGATGTAAACAAATTCGCCAGAATAAACCGGTTTAAATTTCCTCTTAAAACGTAAACCGGTATAATTTTAAGAAATTCGGTGGATTAAACCGGTTAAAATTTGAGACACGCAAATTTATTTTTTCTACTAAAGTATCGATCCCGATCTATCCCCATCCCGAACGTGACTTTCCTTTTGTTATTTGTTATCATTTCAGGCTGTATATTTTTTACACGGAATAAAATCGTTTAACATGACAATTTTAATAATATTATCAATTTTTTTAAAAAAAAAATATATAAATTGAACGTCGATAACATGTCAGAGAGCCTTTTCGGCACATTTTTGATCTTAAATATGTTTTTATCAGCTCGAGTTTTGAAAAGCTTCTTTCATTAGAACACGCAGAAACACACACTGTAAAAAAAATGTTTCTACAACTTGCTGTAGAATATCCACCTGTGGGGTGATGTTGAAAAAAAAAAAACGCAGATACTTTCGAGAGTTTTTGGTCTTCTGAATTATGTTTTGTAGACGGTACGGGATTTCGAATGTTCTTAAAAAAAAAAAAAAAAGAAAAAGAGCGCCGGCCATAATTTTAGTTTCTTTTACTCTTGTTTTTTTTTTTTTTTTAATATTCCGCCTTCACTCGGACGTCGTCGTCTCATATCGGGGCATAAAATAAATCAGTACTCGAAAAACACATAGGAAACCAACTTTCGAGTAACCATCGACCGCGTGCGTATGCGTGCGAGTGCAGGGCCGGCGCCGGACAATAATCCGTTAAATAAAAACGGCGTTGAATCCGGGCAATTATCAATTACAATATCCGGGGCATACGTTCGGGGTGTATGAGCACAATTCGTAAATACGAAATCCGCGTGAAATATCCGTATGGAATACGCGCGTTCGGAACCCTCTGGAAAGTGCGAAATCGACCAGTATCCCCGTTTCGCAGCCGACATGCAACAAATGTCGTTTATCGGACGGCGAACAGTAGCCGACGGCGGTCGGTTTTCGCCCGCGTCCGAGCACCGCACGCGCGTGTGACGCAGACGGAAACCCGTCGCTCCCGATCCCGACAACGCCGTTACGCGACCGGGTCGCCGCGCCTGAAGTCGACGTTTCCGGGGGATTACCGGGCGTCGTTCAGCACGGCGCCGCGGCTCGGCGAAACGTCGACGTTCAATATCGCGGTGTCGTTGTCGTAACGGCCGCGGCGGTTCGGACGGTATGACGACAATAACCGCGAACGCCCGCCGTCGCGGCGACACGGCGCGTGACGAAGCCGTTCCGCGGACACCGTCGATAAAGTTTTTTTTTTACTGCCGCGCGCACGGTTCCAGACTCGCGCGTATCGCCGTTGTCGTTACGGCGAAACGCGCTCGTTAAACGCCGCCGCCGTTCCCGGGACTCTCGGCCGTGCGCCGGGTCGACGGTGTCTCGCGGATTATTGCGCACACGTGTCGGCCCCGCGACAGTCTGCAGCCGTTTTACGGGAAAACGGTTTGAAATGAGAATAGAGAGAGTGAGAGAGTGAGAGAGAGTGAGAGAGAGAGAGAGGGAACAAAACCGAAACGCGATTGTACTTGCGCGCGCGGGTCCCGCGAGACGACGGCGGCGACCGGACGAACAATGCGGCGTTTCCTCAAAAACGCACCGTCGCGTTCCGCGCGCGTGAACTCGCGACGTTCCGGGTACGCGGGTACGCCCGCGCGAACAGCGACGCGGCCCGCGGGACGTATCGGTTTTCCGCCGAATCCCGATCGCATTTTTCCAAATAACGGTAACAATAACGACGAAACGACGTTCGCCGTGTTCCGCGGGCGCTCTGAGAACCGAGAGTTCAACAGACGCGGCCGCGTCACGGAAAGCCCCGGGCGTACGTGGTCGCGCCGTCGCGTGCGGGCCACTGCACGTCGCGCTGTAGACGGGGCGCGCACGGGGGACGCGCGGTCTCCCGAGTCTGGTGTTGCAGACGGATTTTCCGCGAAACACTCGTTTGTTCTTGCGGAAACGGTACTCGCATTCGAAAATCGCGGAATCGCGGAATCGCGGTTTTAAAAAACAAAAAAAAAAATTCCCACTGTCCTTGTTTTTTCCGTGTCCTGATTTGCGGGCGTCGAAACGGCGTTACCTGTTTTGTGGTTTTTCAAACGGCGACCTATTGTCAAATATTTCCGAAATTCCGCCGAATAGACGGATCGTCGGGTTAAACACATTATAGGGTCGGCGTTTTTGATTTCCTGCCACCTGTTGACCGCCGGATATTTCACGTTTAACTTTGGGTTAGGGGAGAGCAGTGGAGCGTCGTCCGCGTGGTGTCACAGCGCGCCGCGTTTTAACGGTGTCGATGAAACATTTTAGGGCCGCTATGGTTTCTTAAACAATCGACGAAAACGATTTTTCTGAAAAACTCAACAATTTTCGAAATATCGACTGTAATAACATTAACGGATCGTTTTGTACAAGCAATACTTACTAAAACTGAAAACGAGTACAATAAGAAAAAAGAAATAGATAAAACAAAAAATAATAATAAGCATACGTCATGTATTGTAGGTGAAGAGTCGAGAACTTGAGTTGTTTAATTTATAACCATTAGATAAACCGACGCTAACGAAAAATGATTCGGAGAGACACGTGGGAAAAATGTTCTTTTTTCCGTTTCTTTTTACGGTGTTTCAAAATGAGTATGAAACCGCTTAGAAAATCAAAAAAAAAATGTCTTTTTTTAAAGTTCTAACAAGATAAAATTTTCATTCAGAAAAGGAGCCCTACACTTGAAACACCAGAGCAAGATTTATAATAGAAAAGTTACTCACAGAAAAATAAACATCAATGAAAAACCAATATTTTCTTTGTTACGCTTCAAATCTATAAGCCACTAAATTACGTTAATTTTTTTTTTTTGTACTATTACGTACAACTCAATGAACATCATTTTCAATTTTTAAACAATTTTATTTGACCAAACCCGTTTCTCCAAGTAAGCATCACTCGTTATGTTCAGGATCTAAACATTATACTTAAGTAATAGCGTAGTTAATATTTAATACTATAGTAATATTCACAACGCAATATTCGTTCGAAATCCTTTCGCACTGAAATGTTTTCCTACGTTTATTGCCAAGACAGTTTCTAACGTAAAACTTTTCGTATTTAAACCGACAAGGTTACTGTTTTTCTCAATTCACTTTAATACATCGGTCGTATACTTGTTTACAGAACCTTTTTTTTTTTTTTTCGTGACGTAGAAACATTGTGTATTTATATTTTCGTAAGTACGATTCTGCAATGTCTATCGCAATAATTTTAATGTCCGTTCTAAAGTGGTCCGAGAAACTTAACCTTTAGAAGTTTATAAACTCCGGCGACACAATACTTACCCGACGGTATATACCCGTCATAAATAATATTACTGCGCGATTATTATTTCGCTTTCTCGGATATTCGCGGGAGCCTTGGGCTATTTCTCTCGCCCCGACCCGCGCTTAAAATGGCCGGCATTTTATGACGTGTGCATGGCACAAAATGTTTAACGTGTCGAAAATAAAGAAGATAAAGTGCCTACGATATGAGAGGAGACGTGATATGTAACGACACGCGTGTGTAAAATGTCATAAGTCAATACGGGCTATTTTCAGGTTATGGGTACAGCAGATTTTATTAAAAATCTTGTATCGCTGGAGTGAACCGTACGTTTCGTCGGTGCTAAATTGAACATACGTGTTCAACATGCAGGTCGTATGAATGTTAGATTGAGCAAATGGCATGAACCAATACTCGAATTTACATACGTAATGCAAATAAACAAAATACAGTTCTTAATAACGTCCTTTGCAATGATTGTATTTGCAATTGACCGGTGGTTAATTACTAGGTAGACGTAAATTAAAATTTCCCATAAAATCGTTGAAGTCAACAGTATCACGGTATCACAGATACGCACATTGTTCTAACGGTTTTGCCATGATATGGTATAATAACATATATTGTATTGTTGAAAAAGCATAATATGGCATATACTCATATGAACTGAACTCCGCCCAGAATCGCTTTCTCGTTAGCAATGGTTTATCGTTGCTTACAAATATAAATTAAGTTCCCGTTCGTAGCCTGCGTTTCCAACCTCCTACCTACAACAGTGACTGCAACCACTTAGTTTATAAAATTACGGTTATATAGAAACGAAAATGTCAAAACAAATTAACAAAATCGATTTTGTCGAAAACTCATTTTGCGCGTTTCGGTTTTCCCTCGATTTGTTTTGTATTTTCCGATTATTGAAAAACACTGATGGAATATTTTTTTAAAGTTTCCGATAAGAGTCACTTTTCTGATAGGAAAATTGTTCGCGGACAGAAAAAATAAGGGCACATCATGGTGAAGCCGATACGTTCTTCGTTCCGGTCCGAATCGAGGAAACAAAAATTTGTCGAGACATCCATGCCGTGACGCAACGGTGTGAATATTTTGATGATTTGTCATCACGGCATAGGCGGGGATTCGATTGAATTTTTGGGAAGGTTTCTTTAATGATGGACAAAAAAAGAATCAAAATTCGTTATGTGACACATTTCGGAATCAGTGTAATTTTTTTGGGGGGGTGGGGGTTGCTAGGATAATCATTTTTTAAAAAATTTTAGAGGGCCAAAGGACGATTCGAGAGTGGAGGCTAAGCCCCATAGCCCACCCATTATCCGCCTATGCAAGTCGGTACGTGCGTAACAGCATGATTCGGGTTTTGTTTGTATATGCCGTTCGCGGGTCCTTCTACGCGACCGAGATACGTGTTTGCATACTCCTAACGCCGTGTACATAAGAAAAATGAAATGGGATATTCGTTGTAGCAAACACTGTTTGAACTAAATCGGTTTTTTTTTTATGGAAAACTATCTATTATTCTATTAAAAAAAAAAAAAACTGCGTATTTGACGAATAACATTATAAATTGGAGCTGGGAATTTAATGCCCCGTAAAACTAGAAAAAAGTTTTAAAAACAATCGCACCAATAAAATGCACAAAAAAATAAAATAACGTTAAAATCAGACATTTTCAAAAATGCAAAATCTGAGCGGAATATTGAGGATTTTATTTGGCTTACTATGATGTGCGTTTATTTTTAAATTTTTTTTCAATTTCAATTTCTATTTTCTTAAAACACTCGTTATCAATTTCGGCAAGTGTTGCTCATACAGAGCGACTATACTGGACATGTCGATTAGTACTGACTTTTTTTAACGAATTATCTATTATATTTGTTTTCGAAACTCTTATAATGTATGTAGGTTGCCGTTTGAAAATCGAAAGAAAGTATCTATCGTTTCCCAGAGATACGATATTGCTAATCGTTACTAACGTTTCGGAGCGAAGTTTTCTCTGTGCACGTACGCACGTTTCCCCGGTTTTTACGAATTATTAACGTAAACGGTTTGGAAAATCAAAAAAATGTCGTCTTTTAGGTATGCCGACTAGATAAAATTTCCCTTTCAGAAAACGTGCTGCGCTCGATACGCCGGAGCAAGACTTCCGGGAGAAAATTCGCTCGCGAAAAACGAAAAAAAAAAAACAAAAAAACTATAAACATCGCATTGTAAAACCAATGCGTCCGTCGCCATACACGCTCCGGGGTCTAAAACAAAAAAAAAAAAAAAAAAACCGTAGAAAAATCCGTAGCCGGCTTATAATTTTTTTTAGCGCGCGCGCGTTATAGCCGCCGCCGCCGCGTAATAAATTCCCGAAAACTCGTATAACGCACGCGCGCGCGACGCGATAAAAAAAAAAAAAAAAACGCGCGCGCCCCA